>ML843719.1:22457-35263 GCA_009831015.1 Picea engelmannii | reverse complement strand
ATAGAGGATATGCTAAGGATGTACGTGATGGAAAAACCATCTAGATGGGAATATTATCTACACTTGGTAGAATTTTCCTACAACAATGGGTACTAAGCATCACTGAAGATGAGCCCATTTGAGGCACTTTATAGAAGAAAGTGAAACACACCAATAAGTTGGGACAACCTAGCTGATAGAGCAGTAATTGGGCTAGAGTTTCTCAGGGAAATGGAAGAGAATATGCCAAAGATAAAATAGAATTTAAATTCTTCCCAAGACAGGAAGAAAAGATATGCTGACAAGGGAAGAACTCACAGGGAATTTAAAGTGGGTGATCGTGTTTTCTTGAAGGTGAAGGCCAACAGAAGTTCCCTGAAGTTGGGAAACTCTTCCAAGTTGGCAACCAAATCTTGTGGGCCATTTGAAATCCTAGAGAGGATTGGACCAGTAGCTTGCATTCTTTCATTACCCGCATCTATGATTATTCATAATGTATTCCATGTATCATTTCTGAAGAAATATATACCTGATGCTAATCATGTTATCGATTGGAATGTGATTCAGGTGGAGCAAGGAAGCATTTTCAAGTGCATCTAGTACGCATTCTAGATCAGAAAATCAAACAGCTCTAGAATCGCTCCATAGGGCTTGTAAAGGTCCAATGGACCTGGTACGGTCCTGAGGACGCAACTTGGGAGCATGAAGATGCTATGTGGGTAGAATAACCGCGTCTTTTTGAAGATTTTGGAAATATTGTTGATATTATGTAAGTAATATGAACTAAGGACTATGAATAAATAAGGGGATTAGATTATAATACCCCAAGGCCAAGCCCCTGTTGAATTGTAATGATGTATATAGGTTGGTGATCCAAGTGTTTATAAGTTGGGAAGATTATGTGTTTATTAGGCTGGAGAGCCTAGTTGTTGAAGGCCAGGGAGATTGATTTTGTATATGTAAATACTCACATCATTAATATAATTACACCATTGCATGTATACCAACCATGAAAAAGGATTTATGGAGGACTAAGATCCACTAGGTAAGGAAAGGGATAGGGCTGAGAGGCTAGGAAAAAATGGCTAAGCTAGAAGGCTTATTGCCAAGGGGATATTATATTCTATTTTCCTAAAAATACTAAGGTTTTGGAAATAAACCATGTTATCCTAAGTTCCCTTGGGCAAAGGAATGAACTCCAAGTGGCAAGGGACGAGCTCCCAAGAGATCCATGTGTCAACCTAAGTGCATGCAGTTTTATGGGAGAAAATCCATTGTTGTCGGGGTTCACTCACATTCTTGCCATATTTCCCATGCACGCATGCACGCATGCGCTCACGAGCTGATCCATGACCTCCATTGTTTACCTTTGCAACCTCTGAATCCTACAACCCGTGAAGCTAATTGTTTTTCCTGTGAAGCACAGCACGACTGCGCAGTGCCTCAGCCAAATCGCACCTTAGCCATTTTGTTGTTATTACCCACATTTTCCTTGGACGGGTGTGGCTTGCTTTCATTACTAGAGCCCATACCCAATTTTTCTAATGTGGTTGCCCATTTGACTTAGGATTTGGACAAAAGAAGCAGGTTGTCAAGCATGTGGTTTGAAGAGGCAATTTGTTGGGCCTGTGGATTGAATAAGCAGGTTGTTAGGCCTATGAGCAACTCTCTCCAGGTGAGAGAGATTGTTGGTGTTGTCGCAAGAGTTGGTTCTAGGGTGTAATAGAGCTAAGCCTTAGCACATTTTAAATGAAATAAATTTTGTTGATTGATCAGTCATAGGAGGCTTCTAGAACTAGGTCTGAAACGGGCCTTTCACTCATTTATAGATCAGAAATGAAGAGGCATGACCTCATCTGCTAAATTCATTTCAAAATCATGAGGATTGATAGAATATAGGGGATAAAGGAGACTGAAACAAATATTTATGTATCTAATTCTGATAAGTCTAATTTTCATTTCAATAGAGGAATGACAAATAACTTCGAAATACAAACATATATATTTCATTTCAATAGAGGAATGACAAATAACTTCGAAATACAAACATATATATATATATAACTTGTAATCTAGGCAGAAACAGTCAAATTACGGGTCTTGTTTTGCTCACAGCATAAACAGAGGAAAGCTAAACCTAACAGGTTGCTCTATAAATGACTACAGTAGAGGTATTACTGAATTGGAGCCATTACAAGTTAAATATGTAAAAGAAGGAAAAAAGATTGAACGTAAACCAGAGAAAACAATACAGGAAAAACAAAATTACACAGTGACAAGGTATAAAATCTCGTAGCATTCTATTCTATATCTACTGATATAAAATTCATTACAATCCTAGCCTCCAAAAGGCTCTCAGGTTGTTCCCCCCTCTTTTTCTCTTCAAGAAGATACAATAATATAAGTCTTCTACCCCCTTTTCAATAACTGAAAAATGATTTGAATTACAAAAGAAATTCCTCTAGAAAAGAACAGGTATCTCATGTAGGTATTGAGGTCGAAATCCTCCCTAGGAGGTTGAATTTCCTTCCAAAAGATAACAATAGTTACCATCAATTTCGGAAACTTTCTGCCATAGAAAATGGGCCAAACTGTTGAACACTGGGGCTGCGGTTATGGTTCTGTATCTCATGAATCATGACATATGTGTATAAAATGAAATATGATTTTGTGCATATGTTTGTTCTAAGCAAAAACCTCTCTCAGTTCCCTGAGATCCATTTCCATTTGCCCCGGATCTCCATTTTACAAACATGTGTCAAAACAGGAAAATATGAGATCCGAAAATTAGGGCTCAGAGATGGATTTGATTCTCCCAATATGTGATACATGTAGGAAAAATGAGAGAGGATATTTATACATGATGTTTCAGGCACACAATCCTCTGACCGTTTCTCAAAATTATACTCCAGTCGCTCAGAATCATCATTCGAAAATGATGACTTGGCACAGTAAAAAATGTCACATTTCTATAAACTAACCTTTTGGGGGACTTTTGAATGCCTTCCCAAGATCCAAATGAAATTATGAATACACCACTGGAAATATTAGGATCTGTAGATGTCGATCGACTATTCGAACACGGAAAAAAGCCTCTCCACGCCTGCGAAAATTGAATTTTTCTAAGGCAGTTTTGTCACTGGAAAAAAACCTGCGATTTCGGTGGCTAACAGGCTGAAAAAAGGGGTATCTTAGCCACCGAAAGTCCTGGATTTTGGAAGCTAACAGTTTGATTTCGGAGCGCCATAAGCCACTAAACTCCTGAAACCCCGATTTCATCTTTCGAGTTTCGAGGAAACGGAGCAACGGTCAAAATCTCTATGTCGGTCGAACCCCCAACTGTTGAAAACCCGAAATGGTGACATGGAATTTATGTAAAACCTTATTATAGCGATTTTATTTCCTTTTATTTCATTTTTTTCATGCCTCCTCATGACTTGATTTTTGGGTAAAAACACACCTACACTTTCGGCAGCTAAGGGCATATGAAACCTGAGATGTAAGCTACCGAAAGTCTGCACTTTCAGTAGCTAAAAACTATAAATTTTTTCCTCCTAAGCTACCGAAAGCCAAAATTTCAATATTTGTTTGAACATAGGCTCCATCTAGGGATGGTTCTTTCCTTCAAATCACCAAGAACAGTAAACCAAGTTCCTTCATCCATTGGGCGACCTGAAATCATCCTTATCAAATGTTGAACCTTGTCACTTTTCTTGCTTCTTTCCGAAACAAAAAATTGCTTATGCATTCATTAGGCTATGGAGTCATCCAACCTGTGAAACTGATCTTCAGAAACCCTATAGTCTGCCTGTATCCTTATTCAAGAAATCAACAACTGAAAATGATCTAGTTGCTCGTATGAAGAGCTTATTCTCCTGCCTACTCCTACTCTGAGCAATTGTATTGCCTCTTATCAAGTGAAATCATGTTTCCAATGAAGCCATATAAGAAACCGATTTATTGATATCATCTTTGATCTGTACCCAAAAAATATAGTAAACCATAGCATGCAAAAATATAGTTCGAAAAGATGACAAAACCGACTTTCATTTGACAAGAATGTTTTGACATCTATGTTTCTCATTGACTCCAAATAATCAGCAACGGGATCATAAAACTCACATAGAAATACCTCATTTTGTTGTTGTTCTAATTGACTTAAATGTTGTTGCTCTCTGCCTTTACTGATCTGAATTTTGAATGTGGAATGCTTAATATTTGTTGGGGAAACATGCATGATCAACTACTAATTTGAACTTGTCTTTTCTCCTTCATCATATCCCTATGATTTGAATTCATCACTATGATATGTTGGCCTATTACAACTGACAATTTTTAAGAGAGAAGAAGAGATATGTTCCTCATTTCCTATATTACTGTCTTGATAATGATCAAATGAAAACTGAGTCTGAAAATATGTATCATGAAAAAAATTGTGATCACCCTCTCCAACAATGATATCTTTGGAGGATGTATCAAAGTTAAAAGGATCTTCATTGGGCTCTTGAACAATAGACTCATTTATGTCTTCAACCATAGCATTCATACTTTTCTGATCATCTTTTAGTTCATCAGTAGGATTTGATGAAATTTCATTAGACAACAAATCTTTAAAATCCTCTTCATCATCACTATATTTATCAAATACTGGAAAATCAGAATAAAATTCTGAAGGTTTCTGCATTGAAAAATCAGCACTCTAATCTTGAAATAGATTTTGAAAAATATCATTGTTTTCCTCATCATCAGCATCCTTTACATCAAAATCTGAAACAAAGGGTATAGAAGAAGAAAGATAGTCTTCTTGATGTTCCTCGTGATTGTTGCAACTTCCCTCTATCTGCAAAACTGAAAGCTAAGGATTGCCTTCATTGATTTGAAGTTCCATCTAACTAAAAGACAACTAATCCATATGATTTGTAGCTGGAATAATTAGATCTTCAAATGTACAATAATCAAAAAAAGGTGAAGCGGGAGAACTCTCAAACTTATAATGCAATATATATTCTTCACAACAATTCTCAAGATGAAATTCCTGAGAAAAATACCTTTCATATCGATGATGGAATGTTGTATGAAATTCTTTCAATGAAGGAATACTGGAATGGGGTAAAGATTTATACCAGATCCTAGCATCTATTTCCAATGAAAACATAAATAGTTTCATGAGGACATCTTCATGATGTACATTTAATTCATCCATGAGATTGTAGAATTCAAACAAGTGTTGAGCAGGATTGTCGTCCGCATATCCTCCAAATTTAGGAAGGAAATCTTCCCAAATTTTAATGTCTGGAACAGTGTTTGGAAAACCATAAACATTTGTAAATTCCAGAAGAGCAAACCTTGCAACAAACTAAGAAGTGAACGAATTCAACATTTTGAGACCAGTGGAGTCGTCAGTGAATCGTGTAGAGTATTTGAACCAAGGAGTCGTCAGGTGAATGATCATAGCCAATTGAATGCCTATCCCTTTTTCAACATCAAGGAATAGATCTAAACTTTTTGTCGTATCCCAGGGAAGATAGCTTTGTTCCTCCGTCCCCAGCAATGGCACCAGAAATGTTGTTGCAAGAGTTGGTTCTAGGTTGTAATAGAGCCAAGCCTCAGCACATTTTAATTGAAATAAATTTTGTTGATTGATCGGTCATAGGAGGCTTATAGAACTAGGTCTGAAACATGCCTTTCACTCATTTATAGATCAAAAACGAAGAGGCATGACCTTATATACTAAATTCATTTCAAAATCATGAGGATGGATAGAAGATAGGGGATAAAGGAGACTGAAACAAAGAGTTGTGTATCTAATTCTGATAAGTCTAATATTCATTTCAATAGAGGAGTGACAAATAACTTCGAAATACAAACATGTATATATATAACTTCTAATCTAGGAAGAAACAGTCAAGCTACAGGTCTTGTTTTTCTCACAGCATAAACAGAGGAAAAGTTGAACCTAACAGGCTACCCGATAAATGACTATAGTAGAGGTATTATTGAATTGGAGCCATTACAAGTTAAATATGTAAAAGAAGTAAAAAATATTAAACATAAACCAGAGAAAACAATATAGGAAAAACAAAATTACACAGTGACAAGGTATAGAATCTCCTAGCATTATGTTCTATATCTGCTGAAAGAAAATGCATTACAAACCCAGCCTCCAAAAGTCTCTCAGGTTGTTCCCCCCTCTTTTTCTCTTCAAGAAGATACAATAATATAATTCTTCTACCCCCTTTCGAATAACTGAAAAATGATTCGAAATACAAAATAAATCCCTCTAGAAAAGAACAGGTATCGCATGTAGGTATTGAAGTCAAAATCCTCCCTAGGAGATCAAATTTCCTCTCAAAATATAACAACAGTTACCATCAATTTCAGAAACTTTCTGCCATAGAAAATGGGCCAAACTACTGAACACCGGGGCTATGGTTATGGTTCTGTATCTCACGAATCGTGATAGCTTTGTATAAACTGAAAAAGTCTTTTGTGCATCTATTTGTTCTGAGAAAAAAACTCTCTCAGTTCCCTGAGATCCATTTCCATTTTCCCCAGATATGCATTTTACAAACATCTGTCAAAACAAGAAAATATGAGATCCGAAAATTAGGGCTCGAAGATGGATTTGATTCTCCCAATCTATGACACCTGTAGGAAAAATGAGAGAGTCTATTGATATCTGATGTGTTAGGCACAAAATCCTCCGACCGTTTCTCAAAATGAACCTCATATTTTGGGAGACTTTTGAATGCCTTCCCAGGCTCCAAATGAAATTCTGAAGACACCACTAGATAGCTTAGGATCTTTATATGTCGATTGACTATTTGAACGTGGAAAAAGGCCTCTCCACAGATGAGAAAATTGAGTTTTTCTAAGACAGTTTTGTCACTGGAAAAAAACTTGCGATTTCGGCGGCTAACAAGCCGAAAATAGGAGTATCTTAGCCACCGAAATTTCTGGCTTTCGGCAGCTAACAATGTGATTTCAGAGTGCCATAATCCATTGAAAGTCTCAAAACCCCAATTTTGGATTTCAATTTTCGGGGAAACGGAGCAACGATCAAAATCTCTATGTCGGTCGAACCCCCAACTGTCAAAAACCCGAAATGGTGACGTGGAATTTATGTAAAACCTTATTATAGCGATTTTATTGCCATTGTTATAACCCTAATTTTCACCAGACATGCTTACCTAGCATCAGGCCACCTCAAATTCCTTCTTTTCCAAAACACTGTTGAACAACTCTTCTTAAAAACACCTTTTATAAAGGCCCACGTGCCCTACTCCATTACTACATGCGTGTACATGCTATCTGACCCAAGACAACATGCATGTACCTACAAAAGAATGAAAAAAGGAAAGTTGTTGATGGAACACACGGCTTTGGGTGATTTAACTAAACCTTGTGGCCATGCATGGCCGAGGGTTCGACCAAATACCTAGCTTCTTCTAGCCTATAAAAGAAGGGTTAGGGGTCCCATTTGGAAGAGGAGAATCATAGTAAAGAAACTATACCCGATTGCGCATTCCCTTTGTCCCAACCTTTAGCCATCCTTGTGCAAAGAGAAATATAGAGCAAAGAAGTTGGAGGACAGTTGAAGAGGATCCCAGGACCAGGTTCATGGAGTAGTGGCCAGCTTCATCATTGTAAGTTGATTTGTCGAAGTTAATAATAAAGAAGTACTTTTCCCATCCCACCATATGAGGTTTTCATGGTTTATTGAATACATGTTGATTGAATCTCTAACCCATTAATCTATATATCAAATGCATGTGGATTTCTTTGTTTTTTTTGTGTGAATGCAAGTCATCCTTGGGAGGAGAGCTGCAGTCAAAGAGTGATCAAGCATGAAGAAGGATCGATATCAAATGCTCGAAATAAGGTATGCTCACTTGATCTTCTTAACTACGTATTTGCTTAAGAATAATGAGGATTAGGTCCGGGATGACGGTAGAAAGTAGGAATCTTTAGGTCTTTTCTGCATGCATAATAAAATCCTAAGTGCTAGTCCGTAGAGGGATTTCCCACTCACAAAATAATTGGCGACCATACTGGGGAAATCTCTAGGGTTTCTGGGAATATTTTTTGGGTATTTTTAAGAACTGGTTTTATTTCCTGTTTTTAAAGTTTCTGCAAAAGTCTGAGCTAACAAAAATTCTGGTCTTCCATATCAGTTATTTGTGTTTCTTTGCTTGACTGTATTTTTTTTTTTGAGACCAACAGAGGTACACGTGGCCTGTGTAAGGTTTTCACGCGTGTACCCATGCCCTACATTCTCACAGCCCGCGTGTACATGCTAGCTGAGGAAGTGTCAGTCGCATGTATGATTCCAGAAAATTTATTTTAGAGAGGCAGTCATCCTCTTCCTTGTCAGAATTAGTCCTTCTCAAGGGTTTTCTGGAACTCTTTCTAGTCTTTGTTGTTTGCAGTCTATAGCTTAGGTTTCACCTCAGATTGGTTTGTTCTATAAAGCTTTCCTTGAATTGTTTTATTTTTTCTGTTAAAGTAAGTTTCTGAGTCCTTGAGATATTCTAGTTCTCGCTACCAGTAGTCTCTGCCTGGGATGGCTTGCTTGGTTTTTCATTTGTCTCAGATTTTTAGATATACACGTGGCCTCTAGAAGGCCAGCACGCGTGTACATGTGCTCTAACTTTACACATCTCACATGCACACGCTTGTTGTTGAACTGTCAGCAGTGTGCTTGTGGAGAGAATTTGTTGAAGGTGAGGAAGTCATCCTTTCCTTTGACAAGATTTATACCTCTCAGGTTTTTGGGTCTCTGTCATAGTGGTCAATAACTTAGGTTTGATCACGGCAATAGCTTTCTTTTTTCATTTACAAGTTTTCCTCAAAATTTTCTTTTATAGGGTTTTAAGACAAGTATGAGGGTCCAATTTTAATTTGTTTGTGTGTAATTTTTAAAAGTGACTCTTTGTGATCTGTGCTTAGGCCAGAAGTTTTCTTGGTTTTGACTTGTTGATATTTTTCCTTTTTGCTTTGTGAGCATTCAAATAAAAAATAAAAAATGATTTCCTTGTTTGGCTAAAAAGTGTTGTTTTGCATTAGTAACCAGGGAAAAGCCTTTGCTTTCATAAGTTCTTGACGATTTACTTAGATCATAAGTAGCTCATAGTCAAGTGAAATCCTTCTTTGAGTTTGTTGTTCAAATATCTTAGAAAAAAATTTAAGTTTGAAAAGTTGTTTAAGAGTGGAGTTAAGTAAAGGTTTTTTGTTTCCAGCTTTCTGTTTATTTTGTTTTGTCTTTAAAACATCACTAGTTTCACTTTCATAACCTTTGACTTAAGACAAGCCATAAAAATTAACACTAAATCTAAAATTCATTAGACTTTTTATGTTTGTAGGGTCAACCAACTAGTTTAGGGTTAGGGCCTTTGTCACACACCCACTACAGTATAATAAGTTTTTCGCCTCTTCTCGAGGGACAGAATCCCCGAAGTCCTACGGGGGCCTAGCATAGGCTAGTTATTCCCTTGTCCACCTCCATGTGATCATTGGTTATGACCACAGGCCAAACAAACTAGGCGCCTTTTCGCACTTTGTGAATTCACTATACAAGCGAGTCAAGTCTTTCGACTCTGCAAACCCCGAAACCTGAAATCTTACCTTCTAGGATATTGACGGCTGCGAGTCTCCCCCTGATCTGATGGTCCTGGCTGTATCAGGATTTCAGTAACCGAGAGTTCGTAATGCAAGAGAGTCAAGTCTTTCAACTCTTCAAACCCCAAAATCCGAAATGGGCTAAGGTATTCGGCTCCACCTTTGTCTCGGTGTCACGCAAGTCTCAGTGCCTATATCTTTTCGGTTTCATGACTTCGCAATTCTCGTTGCAAGTGTTCCTTACCTTTTGGAATGCTGAACCCGAAACATGATATAGGTCAACAGGGTGTTGACTCCTTCCCTGTGACGAGAACACACCACCTATCACCTCCACGTGACCCCTGTTCTGGGATGTACCACATGTCATCCACGTGGCTCCTACATTTGGGATGTGCCACCTGTCCACCCGAGCCTTCGACTTCTGGGACTCAAGAGAACAGTGAACTATCGTCCCCTTTCCTTTTCAAACCCTCAATTACTATTCACACTAAGCTGACTCGGATTTCACATACCGAGATTTCACGTACTGGGATTTCGTAACTTACAAAGACAAGGGTTCATACCCTTGGGTTTCCCGGGTGTCGAAACGCCGAAATCATTTCACACTACACCGCTTCGGGATTTCACATACCGGGATTTCACGTACCGGGATTTCACAACTTCCGAAGATGAGGGGTTCATACCCTTGGGTTTCTTGGGTGTCGAAATGCCAAAATCAATTCACACTACACCGCTTCGGGATTTCACATACCAGGATTTTGCGACTTGCGAAGACAAGGGGTCTTGCCCTTGGGTTTCCCGGGTGCAGAAACACCAACCGGCAACCATGTGTCCTCTACAAATGGACGGTCCAGGTAACTCCCATGGATATCTACAGTCCGGATTCCTTTGCTACTTGTGAAGGTTAAAAGGGGTCGAGGCATTAACGCCTACATTACTTCCTCCAATCTAGCGGTCGTGACAGACCTTAGATCCTCCAAAAGGATCTCGTCCGTTCATCCAGTAAACGTAAGGGTACTTTCTTTCGGTATTTTCAACTCACTATCCTTCCTGAGCTTCATCAGCTATGAAGGACTTGAGAACTTTGCACTCTTTCTCCTGGATTTGACTCTTAGAAGAGTCTTCAGCACAACTACTGTGCTCCTTCATCAAGGGGTTATGGGGTTCTATTTGATTGCAGAGAGCCTGTGCATATTGGCACTACCTCTCATGAGCTTAACAAACTCCATCCTCCAAGGGGTTCAGATTGACTAGATGAGTAAACCATCATGCATGCAACTATACCTAAGGTCGACGAGCTCACGGTTCATAGCTCTAGCTTAAGACGCTACAAAACTCAAGAATTTATGGGAACAGGTCATGTCTAACCCATATAATTCCTTACTTGCCTAATTATACAACCAAGTAGAGATAGAAGGGATACAGTATATCCATTAAGCATTCATTCACATTCCTGAAAGCATGCACAGTATAGCCAATTCATACACAGTTACAGCTAAATTACACAGGGTAGGAAATCACTTATCCATTACAGGTTTCTACCAACCAACTGACCATGGGTGTTCATCCTTCCACCGGACCATAGGCTCAGAGGAATTCATTCTTAGCATTCTTGCCACCCCCAAGCCAAGCCATGATATCACTAGGGAATTCTCACAGTTCTCGAGAGTTCTCTCTCTCTGTTTCAGCTTCTATTCGGGTCCTATTTTCTACAACTCAGAGCTTTCTCACTTGGTTGTGGCCTCGGTGAGGTTTCTCAGATGCCCTTCATCATCAAGCTCGTGGCCTTCTATTCATGACTTGTTGGAGATCTTCATGCCTCTTCCTTGGGAGATTCCGCCATCATCTGGTGTCTCTCTCTCTTGTTACCTCCGTGTGTATAATTATCACCTTCCTTCTGTCAAAAGGAAGCTTGGGTCCGCCTTCTCTGTCAGACCCTATGGTACTTTAGGATGACTTCCTGCCACTAGAACATGCTCCCATTCATGAGGGTGGTTGGTAGTTCAACCACCGGTCCTTGCCTCATTAACTGATTTCTCTCCCCTAGTGATATCATGGCCAGTACTTTCAAGGCTTCACCCCCACAGTCAATTATTGGCAACTCAAACAATAATACATTTACATTTTTCTCATGCATTAGCATGGTAATTCCTATTTTATGATTAATTACAAATTACGGAAAACATGGTGTTACAATTCCCTTCCCTTAAAGGAACATCGTCCTCAGTGTTCTTTCTCAAAACACATGCCATGCCTTCCTCATTTGGCCACTTCAAAAGTCTTGACCTTTATCCTCGGTTAGGGCCTTTTTCAATATCTGAGTCTTCATCATCTGCCTTCAATAATTCTTGGACACAAGCATATTAACCACAATTTTGTGTGAAGACATCTTACTATTGTTCAAAATTAAAAAGGAAAATTTCATAATCTTAGCACAATATTCATTTGTGCAGTTTGTGGATCTATATCCACATGGTAGTTTTGTTATCCAAGCTCATTGCTTTCCTTGACATACCCATTGGGTGCATGATTCCAATTCAATAGCTCACAAGAGCTATCATGGTTTCATCTTCCTTGCAGTCACTCACCCTCCAGGCCCAGGCTCAGGCATCCCCTTCACAGCTATACAGTCCTTCGGGCAATCCATCTTTCCCTACCAAGGTTTTCTCGCACAGGAGGAATTTTGGAAATTCTATCAAGTCTTAAAGTCGAGGCGTCCCTCAGACTTTCTCTGTCGAGGTGTCCCTCTGGCTTGTGTTACCTCAACACAATGTATGTTCGGCAATCATGACTTATCACGGGGTTCTCATGGCTCAACAGTAGCCATGTTCATCATTTTCAGTTGTGACAACATTCATCTATCCTTTCAAGACAAATCTTTTCTTCTCACCTGTATCACAGGTACACAAGGTTCATGAGACATCATTATAAATTCTAACTTTCAAAATTCTATTTCAAATCTGTCACCTACAGATTTCCTATTCCACAATTTGTTTTCATATTTGTTCTGCACAGGAACCAGATTCATAATTAGGGGACTTTCCTTCCCATAACATTTTAGCTCAGCTGGAAATCGGTCTTGCTTATGGGCTTACAGCATTGCCATATCCAAGACTCCTTCTTCATGCAATCATTCCTCAGCTAATCAAATTGTTAGTTCTCATGCACACACATTTTATTGCACCTTTACAACATCGTCACAACAATTT
>ML843719.1:0-22397 GCA_009831015.1 Picea engelmannii | reverse complement strand
ACTTGGGTATCCAAGGCATACCACTGCCTTTCAAAATTCATGCATAACACTAAGAAAATAAAATATTTCAGAAGGGGTTCCTACCAAATCCCTTCATACCTTGTGCCACATAGGCATGAATATCTTTATACCGGTTCTTGGTTGCTACCACTCTCTCTGATATTATCCCATCAGTGGTGCTCCATGGGGACTTTTAAAGTCCCTTCAATAATCGTTCCACAAGAACCTTATCATAGTCATCCTTTGATTGAGGTTGCTCATTATTGGCAACTGTCTTTCTTGACAATTCCAATCTTATTTCTTTCTACACATGACATACACCATAAGCACAATAGTCGTCATGTAAATTAAAATGAAATTACCATAGCATTAAATTAATAAAATATTTCGTACATGTCTCAACATATATGTATGTACTTCATCACACTGTCCTTAATGTTTTCATGAGTACAACACAACAATTATCAATCGTTTTCACAGCATTATGACCATCATTACTATGGTGTCAAAACATTTTTGTTCATTAATGTACTAGCTTTCTCATCCCATAGAAAACATAATGTACAAAAAGGAAAGGATTGAGGGCTCTCCCCTTCTTCGAATTCTTTCTACATCGCCTGGGGCTTTTCAGCCCAGTCGAGTTATCTCTAAGGTCTCCCTACCTTTCCTTAATCACGGTATCAATTAAACGTACTCGTTTATTCTTTTAATCATACTCAGGGGATTTACTTGCCTCTTACCAACTATACTGGTTTTCGCAACTACTCTTTTTCTGAGCAGCCTTGGTTAGGCCTCACCCTAACTCTTTTTGGGATACCGCAACATGCTTTAATAACAGCTCTTTTCTCATAACGAATCATGAACATGTGCATCCTATACACTTCCATTCGGTTATCAGAATGATCAATAATTGGTTGTTAGTCTTCTATTAATAACATGATTCTTTCAAAATGTAATCCAAGATTCTTATATATATATATGGACATGCCTTGCAGCCCATTGTTCAACCTTCAACAATTATTAGGGTTGTGACTCTGTCCTTCTGAAAAAGTCCTTACACAGTTCCTCCACCGGGAACTCCTTCGGCATGCAACTTCCTTGTTGCATATCCATCACTATCCGTGATGGATTCAAGCTCGAATTAGCTTCAGCTTGTTAATAAGCATTCTTTAAGGGACATAGACATACCTTTCCGGTATGTATTCCAGATTATGCATCAGCACATGTTCTAGGTTTTCACTAACTTACATCCACGATGTACTTAGCTATACGCATAATCGTAAGCATGTGTGTAGTTGCCATAGGTATATTTTACAGCCCACATGCATCTTTACTGTTAAGATCAGTCAATTCAGATTCATTCACAATCCTTCTCCTGTGATGCTCAAAGGCGTAATCATTTGTCTCTTATTATGACAAGAGAGAATCTTTGCTCATTTACCCTTTCATCTAATTATATTGGTACTTCATGAGAAAATGGAATACATTCCCCTCAGGCTATTATTTGGAATAGAACTTTCATGACTCCCCAGAATGGAGTCAACTATGCCTCCATAATATTCATTTAATTTGGACAAGAGCAATACTTGTTTTATATTTCGCTCATCGAGGAAATCATATTGGGCCTCTAGTATACTTCTACTCTTACATCATACATGTGCATTACTTGCACTTTTAATATCATTCATACCTTACCAATATTAATATTAGGCTTCCTATTATGAAGATTCACACTGCATTCAACTCATGCGTATTCATCATACTAGCTCACGCCTTGTCCTCACATGACCACCGGCAGTGGCCACGATCCGAACAAAAGGCACTTCGCGTTTCGCGATTTTGGGATTCATGTTGCAAGGAACTCTGGTTCCTTGATCCCCAAAATCTGAAAACCTGAAAGACCAAAGCTAAGGTTTTCTCGGCTCTTTTATTCACATGACCCTTCACTCAGAACCTGGGGTCAACTCCCAGACATGCGTCGGGATCCCACGTTTCGGCGAATCCGCGGACAATGCCCCACCATTTCCCAAAACTTCTAATCCACGAGGGTCCGGCAACCTAGATCCCATGGTCCAAATCTCTCTGGAAATCAACGGTCCTGATCGAATATCGACTTTCCACCTTTCGGGATTCTTGTGGAGTCTTCACCCCTTAACTCCCGATTTTGAATACCCGAAATGTGTATGTGTCAGATCAATGATCCACTGCCTGTCTCGATCCAATAGCTCAGGTTGGATGTCAAGATTTCATGACATGTGAGTCCTCAAAAATCTGCCCATTGACATCTAAACCTCTGACTCCCGAAGATCCAATTACACTGGATCTACGATTCAGGTCATCCGCTAACCAACAACCTTGATTGAATCAGTGATTTACCTGCCGCGACTTTGGAAATTCTATGCTTCTATTTTCCTAATAGACGAAACCTTGAAGCTCTAGATCAATGGATCTCGTTGATTCCAATCTAACGAATACTATTCCTCCTGAGATTGTGAGTGATGAGAGGTTATCATCCTTATCTTTTCCACTGATCTACTAGATCTAACAGTTCACATAATTTCGGTATTCCTCCCTCTAAGAATTCCACCGTCCATTCAGATTTTCAATAACTTCCAGCCACGAACTTGGCATCAAATCTTCTGGAATCATCCTCTGTGTTCAACCTCCAGAGATTTCAAACTTTAACACAATCTTGTTTCTATATGCACACCCTATGCTCTATATGCACACTCGGCATACGAAATTTCCCGCTATCTCTTCTGAGATTTTAAGTTACTTACAGGACTAATCTCATAGTCATAACTCATACAGATGCTACCCTCTCTTTATGGGAAAAACCAACAAGGGTCACTCTTGGGAATTAGCAACAGTCCCAAAGGACTCCTCTTAATATTGTTTAAACAAATTATCCTTGTTTTCGATCCTAACCATTATAGGTCAAGTAATTTGACCCTAGATATTTTCATCAGTCCTCTCAACCATGAGGAGTTATATGATAAAGGTTTAGTCTTTTAATAATGCACTAATTTATAACTTTCTAAGGACCCTACCAGCCCTTACCAGATTTCCCAAATCATGAAGGAGTTCTTCATTTGGATCTTAATTCTTACCTAACCAGCTGTCTCAATTGCAAGAGACTCTACCTGCTTTAGTAGGTAGCCATCATCACACTATAACAGAACAGCTCAGTTCTGTTAGCGGCATTTCTTGTCTTGGGCCTAAGGTACCCAGGTCTGCAAGATGAACGGGAAACACCCAAGCACAGCAACGGAAGGTTCTCTTCTCCAGTTACGAGTCAAGCGAGCGGGAAAGGTTTTGTTGTCGACAGCCGAGATCCATCCACGAAGCAGATCAACGGTCATCGGGATTTTGGGGCTGCCAAGTTACCCGAGATATAGTGTAAGATAAAGTGCCTATATTTTAAAGCTAAGTCTGGGTCGTCTGATCCATTGACGTGTGGCGCAATATCTGGTCACATCGGCATATAGGCATTCAGGATTTTGAGGGGTAAAATTCCCTCATCATTTCACATCTTGAAACCCCGAACCACAAAATGTCGATAAGCGATCTTCAAAGCCGAGCTCACGGTCTTAGCGCCAGGTCACATCAAGCAAGCCTACAAATGGGCGGATCCCCCTTTATAATAACATACTATTTGGGCTATTCATCTGAAGGATGTGTGGCGCACATTCGTGTCACATCGACATTTGGGAGTTCGAGGGGCAAGCGCTCCTCGTCACTTCACTTCTCGAAACCCCGAACCCCGAAATGTCGATAGCGCCCAGAATCAGGCCCGTGGTTTTGGCGCCTGGTCGTAAGGGAACAAGCCTAGAGGAGGGACGCTAATGTTTATCATTTGGCCACTTGGGTCCCAAAGCGCCAAATTGAGTTTTAGAGGGGGGGCACTGTGTTCTCCAGACGTTGATTCGATGTGATCTAAATCCCGGAGCCTGCTAGGAATAAATGAAGAAGAGAGAGGGTGGTTGAAACCTCGCCTCACTCATTAATTGCAAAGTATGGAGGGTCTGGAAAGTGGTCTATTCGAAGGAGTTCTGTGTACTGATTATCCATAGAAGCCAGGCCAAATCCCTCCATTAGACAGAGAAGTATGCACACGCCATTTTGGCCTTTAAGGTTTCGGCTACCTCCCCTGCAAAGGCCATGCGCAGTTAAGGTAGCGTCTGTCATAGGCGTACAATAATCCTGAGTCTACATGGGCAGACTGTCAAAAGACATGCAGACGCAATGTTTTTAATGCAGCATCTTGTTTTTGCTTATGTTGTTGTTTTGGAATATATGTAGGCATTTTCTCCATTTTGTAGGGGTCGATGGTTGAGCTAGGCTCCTGATTGTAAAGTTTTGTTGTAGCGCTGGTCGCTCTGGTTAATGTATAAGGCATTTGAGACTTCTTACTTTATGGATGTCAGCCTCTTTTTCCATCTCTTTGTTTACCGTGTTAGAACATCTTGGAATTGGAGGATCCAGTCGAGTTGCATTGTTGTAGGATGATGTAGGTTGGATCACTGCAATAGTCGCAGCGTTTCTAATCAATTCTTGTGTTTTCTCAGCGTTGGAATGGCTTGGAATTAGAGGATCCAGTCGAGTCACCCTTCAGCTCCTTGAAACTCTGGACCAAGAGGATCTTGGCTTCTGAGTTTTTCTTCTTCAAGCTTATGAAGGCCTGATGCCTGAGGCAGTCTTACCCACCCTTCTCACAAGTCTTCCATCTACCACCCTTTAATCACTTACTGACGGAAGTTGGATCAAGACCTCCCTTGCTTTTTACATACCAAACCCTGGTTCCTGTGTCAATGTCACTTTTCTGGGTGTCTTTCCATTCTACCACCCCCATTTATTAAATCACGACAATAAAAACTGATGGGTGTCGGGCTCTGCTCCTGCAAGAAATCCAGGGGTGACTTCCGACTCCAACATTTCTCGCGCCGTTGTCGAGGATGCAGTTGAAGATTTTCCCTGGGCAGAACAACATTGAGCCTCTGATTATGAAGGTGCATCAGACATCAGAGCCTTTCAATATTGCTACTATGCACCTGGAAACTCCACTATGGCAACTCCATTGTTTCCACTTCACTATTTCAGTTGTGGCTACTGTTGGCACACCTGAAAGCTGACCCAGAGGAGCTTTCTCGAGAAGGTTTCAATAGCTTCTTTCTCAGCCTGAGAAGCTTCCTGGGGTAACATCAATGTTAGGATCTGGCCTTTGATGGTGAACAAGGACCAGGGACATTTGAAGCTGCGCATCTTTCGCCTGGCGACTCTATGGTTCGAGGATCGATTGGCGACTCCACTGGTTCGATATGGAGAAAATCCTTGCTCGCAGGTTTGCTCCTTTTAATTTTTCTGCTATTCCTGGTTTTCCTAATGTTGTCCCCTCTCTGAATGAATGGGGCGATTATTTGCCCATATTTGGAAAATGTGAAGAGAACAACCCTACTTAGCACCTCAGTGAGTTTCATGAACTCATGTGTCAGTGGGAGATACATCATGAAGATGTATTACTGAAGATGTTCATGTTCTTGTTAGCAGGGGATGCGCATAAATGGTATCATTCTTTACCCCCTGCTAGCATTTCTTCACTCTTAGAGTTTCATGTAGCTTTCATCGCCTATTGTCATGAGTTTTATCCCTCCAAGTTGATTAGTCATAACTGTGGTGAGGGATACCGCAACTCTGTACAAAGTGAAGCTATTTTTGACATAGGCTGTGAGGATGATCCAGATGACCTAGATCAGAAATCATCCCTTTCTCCTCCCCATTCATCTGCATCAGAGGAGTGTTATGGAAGTCATGAAGATCCCAGGGAGGAAGAAGACACCCTACGTGAGCTGAGGGAACAGGTGAAGTATCTCTCTGCTTGATTAGAAAGGTTGAAATCTGAAGACTGTGCAGAGGATCTTCCAGTCTCTGAGGCAGATGTTCTAGATGGCTCTTTCGAGGAGATTATTGAAGATTTTGTAAACACATTAACATCTACCCCCGATGAGCTTGTTGTCTCAAATCAATACGATGAAGAGGTAGTTGTGGAAGAGGATTGTTCTCTTTTCCTTCACGATATTTCCCATGATGTGTTTACATTTGGGGTTGAAACGGAGGAGCGGGGGATAGTTCCATTTCTGCAAGTTGGAGAAGCTCTTTTCCCCCCTGACTTTGATGATTATCTGGAGGAGGAGGAGCAGAACCCCACATCACCTTTTGTTGGTCAGAACAACTAGCCTTTTTATGACAGCCATGAATCATGTTCTGAGCTGGAAACACAGGACTTCCAAGAGCAGATCTTTCCCACAGGTCTTGTTTATGACGATTATGAATCTGACCCGGGGGAGAGCCAAGAAGAGGGAAAAGAACCAGAGGAGCAGTCTGCCCTTTGTTCGGAACCAGTCAGTGAGCATCCACCACCTGAGATCAGTGAGCCCACTTCAGTTATTCACCCGCCTGTGCTTATAAGAGATATTCAGCCGCATGTGAACAACTGTGTAGCAGAAGAGGCTGTCTGTCACCAATTTCCTGGAATTGGCCACTCATTCGATGACCCTGTCAGCGAATACATGGAGTGGCATTTCCCTTATGCTTTGGAGCCACCCTATTTCATCTTAACTCCAACCTGTAAGGAGGAGTTGAAGAATGTAACCGTTCTGTTGTCATGGTTACACCATCTGTCGATGATCATTGACAGAAGGAAGGAGCTTCTATCCAGGAAGTTGCTTGAATGGCTATGGTGGAAATCTTCCTTCACCTAGCCCCATGTAAAGTGTTTTATTATTTTAGGATTGTATATAAATAAGCTCCTTTGAGCATGTATCTTTATTTTGTTGCTTTTATTTTTCGTCTTGTAGTTTCAGCAGCGGAATGTTTTGACCATGACTCCATAGCCCAACAGCAAGGCACTGAAGCTGCGGAATGAGTTCTTAGAGAATCACAGGGATGACTCTATCCCCCATGGAGCCTAATGTTAGTGACATTTCTTGTCTTGGGCCTAAGGTACCCAGGTCTGCAGGATGAACGGGAAACACCCAAGCGCAGCAGCGGAAGGTTCTCTTCTCCGGTTACGAGTCAAGTGAGCGGGCAAGGTTTTTTTGTCGGCAGCCGAGATCCATCCACGAAGCAGATCAACGATCATCGGGATTTTGGGGCTGCCAAGTTACCTGAGATATAGCGTAAGAGAAAGTGCCTATATTTTAAAGTTAAGTCTAGGTCGTCCAATCCATTGACACATGGCGCAAGATCTGGTCACATCAGCATATCGGCATTCGAGAGTTCGAGGGGTAAAATTCTCTCGTCATTTCACATCTTGAAACCTGAAACCCCGAAATGTTGATAAGCGATCTTCAAAGCCAATCTCATGGTCTTAGCGTCAGGTCACATCAAGAGAGCCTGCAAATGGGGGGAGCCTCCTTTATAATAACGTACTATTTGGGATATTCATCTGAAGGACGTGCGACACACATCCGTGTCACGTCGGCATTCGAGAGTTCGAGGGGCAAGCGCTCCTCGTCACTTCACTTCTCAAAACCCTGAACCCCGAAATGCTGGTAGCGCCCAGAATCGGGCCCGTGGTTTTGGCGCCTGGTCGTAAGGGAACAAGCCTAGAGGAGGGGTGCTAATGTTTATCATTTGACCACTCAGGTCCCAAAGCGCCAAATTGAGTTTCAGAGGGGGGGCACTGTGTTCTCCAGATGTTAATTCGACGTTATCTAAATCCCGGAGCCTGCTGGGAATAAATGAAGAAGAGAGAGGGTGGTTGAAACCTCGCCTCACTCATTAATTGCAAAGTATGGAGAGTCTGGCAAGCAGTCTGTTCGAAGGAGTTCTGTGTACTGATTATCCATAGAAGCCAGGCCAAAGCCCTCGATTAGACAGAGAAGTATGCACATGCCATTTTGGCCTTTAATGTTTCGGCTACCTCCCCTGCAAAGGCCATGGGAAGTTAAGGTAGCGTCTGTCATAGGCGTACAATCATCCTGAGTATGCATGGGAAGACTATCAGAAGACATGCAGACGCAATGTTTTTAATGCAGCGTCTTGTTTTTGCTGTTGTTGTTGTTTTGGAATATATATAGGCATTTTCGCCATTTTGTAGGGGTCAATGGTTGAGCTAGGCTCCCGATTGTAAAGTTTTGTTGCAGCGTTGGTCGCTTTGGTTAATGTATAAGGCATTTGAGACTTCTTACTTTATGGATGTTAGCCTATTTTTCCATCTCTTTGTTTACCGTGTTAGAACAGCTCGGAATTGGAGGATCCAGTCGAGTTGCACTGTTGTAGGATGATGTAGGTTGGATCAATGCAACAGTCGTAGCGTTTATAATCAGTTCTTGTGTTTTCTTAGCGCTGGAATGGCTTGGAATTGGAGGATCCAGTCGAGTCACCCTTCAGCTCCTTGAAACTCTGGACCAAGAGGATCTTGGCTTCTGAGTTTTTCTTCTTCAAGCTTCTGAAGGCCTGTTGCCCGAGGCAGTCTTGCTCACCCCTCTCACAAGTCTTCCATATACCACCCTTTAGTCAACTTACTGACGGAAGTTGGATCAAGACCTCCCTTGCTTTCTACATACCAGACACTGTTTCATGTGTCAATGCTGCTTTCCTAGGTCTCTTTCCATTCGACCACCCCCATTTATTAAATCATGACAATAAAAACTAATGGGCATCGGGCTCTACTCCTGCAAGAAATCCAGGGGTGACTTTCGACGCTAACAAGTTCATGTCCCTTGTCTAGCTCGTGCAACTTCCTAGCACAATTTATTCCACCTCTGTTATTCACACTCAAGTCTTATCAGTAATATTGATCAATGCATTCCTACTCCTATAAGAGTACTTACCATCTTAACAGAGGGGTTAAAGAAATTCTCAATTTACAGTTTCATTCTGCGGTCCTTCTTTTTAAAGAGAAAATGTAGATAACAATATTTCTTTATGCGACTTGTACATGAGCCAAACCAGGCAAAGTGTTGTAACCATGCTCTAATACCAATTTGTCCCACACCCACTATGGCATAATAATTTTTTCACCTCTTCTCGAGGGACAGAATCCCCAAAGTCCTACGGGGGCCTAGTGCAGGCTAGTTCTTCCCTTGTCCACCTCCATGTGATCGTTGGTTATGACCACAGGTCAAACAAACTAGGCGCCTTTTCACATTTTGTGACTTCACGATACAAGCAAGTCAAGTCTTTCGACTCTGCAAACCCCGAAACCTAAAATATTACCTTCGAGGAGATCAACGGCTGCAAGTCTCCCCCTGATCCGACAGTCCTGGCAGTATCGGGATTTCGGTAACTGGGAGTTTGTAATGCAAGAGAGTCGAGTCTTTTGACTCTTCAAACCTCGAAATCCAAAATGGCCTAAGGTATTCGGCTCCACCTTTGTCTCGATGTTATGTGACCTCCGGTTAGGACACAAGTCTCAGCGCCTATCTCTTTCGGGTTTCACGACTTCGTAATTCCCGTTGCAAGTGTTCCTTACCTTTTGGAATGTTGAACCCCGAAATGAGATATAGGTCAACCGGGTGTTGAATCCTTCCCTGTGAAGAGAACACACCACCTGTCACCACCATGTGACCCCTATTCTGGGATGTACCACTTGTCATCCACGCGGCTCCTACGTCTGGGATGTGCCACCTGTCTGCCCGAGCCTTCAGCTTTTGGGACTCAAGAGAATAGCGAACTATCGTCCCCTTCCCTTTTCAAACCTCGAATTCCTATTCACACTAAGCCGAATCAGAGTTTCACATACTGAGATTTCACAACTTGCGAAGACGAGGGTTCATACCCTTGGGTTTCCCAGGTGCCAAAACACCGAAATCATTTCACACTACACCGCTTCGGGATTTCACATACCGAGATTTCGCATACCCAGATTTCGTAACTTGCGAAGATGAGGGGTTCATACCCTTGGGTTTTCCGGGTGCCGAAACGCCGAAATCAATTCACACTACACCGCTTCGAGATTTCACATACAAGGATTTCACAACTTGCGAAGACAAGGGGTCTTGCCCTTGGGTTTCCCGGGTGCAGAAACGTCAACCGGCAACCACATGTCCTCTACAAATGGACGTTCCAGGTAGCTCCCATGGATCTTGGGATCTATGGTCATGATTCCTTCTCTACTTGCAAAGGTTAAAAGGGGTCGAGGCATTAATGCCTACGTTCCTTCCTTCAATCTAGCGATCGTGACAGACCTTAGATCCTCCGAAAGGATCTTGTCCATTCATCTAGCAAACGTAAGGGTACTTTATTTTGGTATTTGCAACTCGCTATCCTTCCTGAGCTCCGTCAGCTATGAAGGACTTGAGAACTTTGCGCTCTTTCTCCTGGATTTGACTCTTAGAAGAGTCTTCAGCACAACTACTATGCTCCTTCATCAAGGGGTTCTAGGGTTCTATTTGATCGCAGAGAGCCTGTGCATATCGGCACTACCTCTCATGAGCTTAAAAAAATCTGTCCTCCAAGGGGTTCATATCAACTAGATGAGTAAACCATGGTACATGCAACTACACCTAAGGTCGACGATCTCATAGTTTGTGGCTCTAGCTTAAGACGCTACAGAACTCAAGAATTTATGGGAACAGGTCATGTCTGACCCATACAATTCCTTACTTGCCTAATTATACAACCAAGCAGAGATATAAGGGATATAGTATATCCATTAAGAATTCATTCACATTCCTGAAAGCATGCACAACATAACAAATTCATACACAGCTACAACTAAATTACACAGGGTAGGAAATCACTTATCCATTATAGGTTTCCGCCAACCAACTGACTGTAGGTGTTCGTCCTTCCACCCAACCATAGGCTCAGAGGCATTCATTCTTAGCACTATGGCCACCCCTGTGCCAAGCCATGATATCACTAGGGAATTCTCACAGTTCTCGAGGGTTCTCTCTCTGTTTCAGCTTCTGTTCGGGTCCTATTTTCTGCAACTCGGAGCTTTCTCACTCAGTTGTGGCCTCGAAGAGGTTTCTCAGGTGCTCTTTGGCATCAAGCTCACGGCCTTCTATTCGTGACTTGCTGGAGAGCTTTGTGCCTCTCCCTTGGGAGCTTCCGCCATCGTCTGGTGTCTCTCTCTCTTGTTGCCTCCGTGTGTATAATTTTCACCTTCCTTCTATCAAAAGGAAGCTTGCGTCCTCCTGGTCTGTCAGACCCTGCGGTACTTTAGGATGACTTCCTGCCACTAGACCATGCTCCCATTCATGGGGGTGGTTGGTAGTTCAACCACTGGTCCTTGCCTCATTAACTAATTTCTCTCCCCTAGTGATATCATGGCCAGTACTTTCAAGGCTTCACCCCCACAGTTAGTTATTGGCAACTCAAACAATAATACATTTACATTTTCCTTATGCATTAGCATGGTAATTCCTATTTTATGATTAATTACAAATTGGGGAAAACAGGGTGTTACAGCCTTGAATTAGGTTGGAGAGGAAACTCTTCAAGGCCATTAAAATCAAACATTGGAGTCTGAGTTAGGGAGTGTCAAAGTCCAGTATCGTGAAAGTTATCTGGGAGCCCCTTCTAACACAGGGGATAAACACGAGGTCACGTGTGGAAAGGTAGCGGAGATAACCCCTCCAAAGCTAGACCAATCGTAGTGGAGAACACATATAGAGGGCTTGTCTTGGGATTTTGTCGATTGAATTTTCCACGGAGCTTCATGGGTCTCAAATCCATTTGAGGTCCTCATTTGTCTTCCGGACCACTTGCTTTCGATACCCTTGATAGGTTTCGGACTCGATACCCTGCTCATTGTGGTCTACAAGACTTTCGACTGTACCCACCTGGTGATTGTTTACGCGTTGGCAACCTAGTTACCTATCTTTTTAGAGACATACACAGGTGACTGCAGGGGTATACTGTGGTACCTAGGGCAGACATCAGGCCACACTTTGCAAAGTATACCTAGAGGGTGCTTCCATGTTCGAGTTGCACTTGCATCGGTAAGTTGCTCTAGTGTTGGTTGTTGTAACTGTTCTTCCAATTAGCTTAGTGTTTGCTTGTTTTATCTTGTAGGGACTTTTTTAGTGTGTTTTGTTTTTTGAACGAATAGAAATACCTAGAGTGTCTTTGATATTCTCACACAGTGGAGGATCACGAACTTTTTCGGTCACGAAGGCTTTTGGGCCTGTCACCAGTTACACTGGAGCCACCTCTGCCACCACTAAGGTGAAATCTAGACCAACAAGGGTCTTTTGAAGCGACCAGGTCACAAGAAATTGTGCCCAACTAGCATCCGGAGGAAACGACCATTTTAGACTTTGGAACGAAATCTCTTGGTCCACCTGAAACTCCAACCACTGATCTTTTGTCACCCATCATTGTACCGATTCACCCTTACGAGTTCCAAACAATGTCCCACGCAGCAATGGAAATAAATGTTGTCACTCCTTCTGGGAATTCTTCAATTCCCACTACGGTTGTCACCACAGGAGATTTTCCACCTCCTAACCCACCATCATCGGTCTGAGCCACCATGGTCTCGATTGCCTCTACCTCGCATAGTGGTTCAATCCTGTCTATGGTGGCAGCCACAACCCCTTTCACACCAAGTGTGACAGGCCCTCTGTTCTCATACGGGATGCCTACCTCAGGTACAAGTCTTATACTTTCCTACTCCACTTCACAGACTTTAGGTCTGGGGGTAGGGAGCTCTAACGCTCCTCTACAAGGCCACATGGAGGGAACTTCAGCTCCTTTTAATTCTTTCCCTTATGGGGGAGGTCATATACCTCCTTCATCCCCTTCGCTCGGTGGAACGCATCAGCAATCCACTGAGCCACATGCACACCATAGTTTATTTGGAGCAGGGAGTCAAGGACCACCTTTGCATAATATGTTGGTAGGTTCAACACCATTTTCTTTGTTCAGTGTGTTTGGTAACAATGCCTTCTCGTCAGCTTCTTTCCCGACTAGGGGCAATCCCAGTTTCGGACAACCTATTCATATGTAGGGTATTATTCCTACACAGGGGGCAAACCCAGGAACTTCTTCCACATCAAGGCCTTGGAATTCTTGGCAAGGATTCATTCCCTCATCAGGAATTTCAATCTGGGGCAATTCTTTTCACAATCAATGGAACCTCAGACAAGGTACTATGCATATCCCCACAGGATCGGCATGGGACTACCCTTCCCAAAGTCCTTTGAATGTAATGCACGCCCAACCATCTACATCCTATTTTGGGAATCAATCGATGATGTCTCCTCACATGCAGAATCCGTACGCTGGTCATGGCCATGGTTTTTACCAGAACCCAGGCCAGCAGCCGAACTTTTCCTAGCAACTTGGTGCTAGTCAAAATCCAGGTCCCTTTTTCACAGGTTATCAGCAACAACCCAAACTAACTTTCCTGGAAACCTTGCATTTTCCAGACTTGATAAGGTTGTTGAATGACCCTATCTGTCACGATCTGCGTTGGCCCCCTATGTCGACAAAGTTGCCTTCAGACATACCAAAGTTTGAAGCCTAGCCTAATGAAGATCCAGGAGATCATGTGACTACCTTCCATCTTTGGTGCTCATTTAACTCGTTGAAATATGACTCCGTACAGTTGTGATTTTTTCAACATACTCTCATTGGGAGTGTGGCGAAATGGTACATTGAGCTTGACCACTCAATATACTCTTCCTTCAGTGAATTGGCAATGGATTTCCTAAACCATTTCCAATTACCTGTGAGATACGATGCTGGCAAAGAACTGTTGGCCAATTTCGCACAGACAAAAGCGGACCATATCTCTAATCACATCCGAGAATGAAGACACCAGAAGAGTTTAATTAAGGTGCTAGTCCCACCAGCATTCCTAATCAAGTGGTTCCTTAAGTCTTTGGTCCCACAGTTATCCAAAGACGTCGCGATGTCGAGAGTATTTTCCGAAGAAGATGCCATCATGAGAGCTCAATAGCTTGAGCTAATCTATTCTCAGTCCAGTTTATTATACGAGATCTTGCTAGATGCACCACACTCAATACTTGATAAAACTAGATAGAGAGTTGGACCACATGCCGATGGTATTGTTGGTTTAGCACAAACAAATCTCCTTGAGCAACTGATGAAGCAATTGTAGCAATTGTCTATACAACACACAGCGGCCAGCCAAACTACTGTTTTGGCTTCTCCCCCTACTAAAATGTCGGATGTACACATAGTGCAATCAACAAATCCAAAGGCCACCTAGCATCCTGAAGGAAAGAAAAAACAATGAAAGAAGGGTAAGGGGGCTAAGAAACCCACTAATAATGTTGGCGGGGGAAACACTAAGAAACGGAAGGTGAGGTATCCATGTAACCTGTGCGCGGAATACCACCCGACCCACCAATGTCCTCGGCTTGCAGAGGCCCAAAATTTTGTGACACAGCAACAGCCTACTCTGTTAACAAATCCATTTCAGCACGGGCAAAACCTAACCAAAGCCTCTACAAGCGCGGAAGGGAGGAGTCAAGGACCTTCTCCATCTTCGAACAATCCCGCATCTACGAATGTGTATATGATGAAGGGTGATACTTTTATATCGACTAGAGCGCATGACTATAGTAAACCAAGCACTTATGAGAAGGGCAAAGAAGTCAAACTCCCATCTCTTCCTCTACAAATTGAGAAGACTTTGGGCGAAACAATGACATGCATCCAAAAAGTCGCGTTCAAAAAATCTTCTCACAACCCAAACGCAAGGGCCGCCTGGAACTATTCTGTGGTGGAGGATTTGTCTCAAACCCCTTGTGTGATACCTACTTTGGAGGTCCTAAAAATCTTCCCTTCCCAGAGGAAAGCTTTGTTAACCGCTTTAGGATCTTCCGAGACTTGTAATCTGGGTACAATCATCCTGGATACAACCAACTTAAAACCTTGTCTGCCTTACCACGTAGCATTTCATATAGTAGTGGCTCACCCCATGAAAACTTTTACTCGAAATATTTTCTGCACGGTGGTTGATGAGGGTGCCTCGACATGTGTTTTGTCATTGGCATGTTAGAAGGCCATTGACCAGCCCGTTTTGTCTCTGTCACCTACTCTTCTCACTACTTTCGACAGTCGTTCGTTCCGACCACATGGTATCATTTCCTCTTTCCCCGTGTAGTTAGGAGGGAAGACCATGTGTGTCGAGGTAGAAGTAGTCGACGCGTCCCTTGACTATAATCTCTTGTTAGGAAGGATTTGGACTTATGCCATGCAAGCAGTGGTTGCTACATTTTTCTGGGTCTTGTTGTTTCCACACGAGGACCGGATTGTGACCATTGATCAATTGTCTTTCTCCATACCTGACCCTTCATTGGGGGTTTCCACAGTCCCATTGATTGATAATCCTCAACCAGGTGTAGTCAACATAGGGGTTCATTTCTTCCCATCTTTGATGGGTACCTTTGATTACCCGCCCCCTCAAGGCGATGTCAAATTCATATCTAACCACCATAAGGTTGAGATTTTCCAAGTTTCGTCATTTCACACGACTTACTTCAACTATCCGTGGATACTTCCTTCCCCGTCGGCCACGATGGAGGGGACAGGGCACCCGGGCATGTCCATGCCTTTGTCCACAGTTGAAGTAGCATACTCTTTAGTCCAACAAGCTTCAATTGATACAGATCCAACTCTTGCACAAGAGTTAGATCCGCTTCTATAGCCTATTTGGACTCAAGGTTCTCTCACTGACACTGATTCGTTAGACTTAGTCTTGCCCTCTGATGAAGCAGTAATTGAAGCAATGACTAGTCTAGACAAACCCTGGGATGATCTTCATCATAGATCATACTTCCTCCCAGAGTTAAGCAGAATCGAAGCCGAAGAATTCACCTTGACTATGAATGGAGATAGGTCGTGTTTTATTAATCCCTTAGCTACACACATGGTCTATGCTGAGGGTAATATGGAAACCATCGTTGAAACCATACTGATCAATATCTCCAGAACCCCTGGCATCATGGAGAATGTTTTCGTTAGAGATGACTGCTCCCCCGAAGAGATTCGAATCTACACATATCTATTTAAAGAATTCTATAATGTTTTGCCTAGTCTTACAAGGAAATGCCAGGCATTGATTCAAAAATAGTCAAACATGAAATCACAACTTATCCAGAAACCAAGCCTGTTTGGCAGAAGCTTTGTCCAGTTAATCCCAGAAAAGTAGCAGCCATTAAGGTTGAAGTTGAGAAACTGCTAAAAGATGATTTTATCTATCCTGTCCATTTGACCCAATGGGTGTCAAATCCTGTGTCGATCAATAAAAAACAAGGCACGATTTGTGTATGTACAGACTTCCGTGATTTGAACAAGGCATGTCCAAAAGATAATTTTCCCACACTATTCATCGACCAGATAATTGATGAATGTGTGGGTTGTGAGGCCTTCTCTTTCATGGACGATTTTTCAGGATATAATCAAATACAAATCAAACCCGAAGACCAGCACAAAATGGCATTCATTTGTCCATGGGGTACACTCGCATATTGTAAGATTCCCTTTGGTCTCAAAAATGTTGAAGTGACCTTTCAGCGAGCCATGTCTTTTGTTTTCCATGACCTAGAGCATATATTCGAGGCCTATTTAGATGATTTATCATCTCGATCTCACAAGAGAATGGATCATCCCACACACCTCTGACTTGTCTTTGAGCATTGTCGCTACTTCTAGATTCGCTTGAATCCAAACAAATGCAGCTTTTTCATAACATCAAGACGTTTGTTAGGTTTCATAGTGTCAATAACAGGGATCATGGTCGATCCTCTCAAGGTTGAGGCAATAATTCAGTTGCCTCCCCCACGCACAATCCTTCAACTTCAGAGTCTACAAGGCAAGGTGAATTTTTTAATATGTTTCATCGCCAACTATGTCGAGATAACAAAGGGCTTTATGCGCTTACTAAAGAAAGACGTTCCTTTTTATTGGGACGATGTCGCTCAACACTCTTTCGAAGCGTTGAAACATTCCCTCACAACTTCCCCTCTGCTTCGGCCACCTAACTATAACAAAGATTTCTTATTATACCTGGCTGTAGCAGAGTCAACCATCGGCATGGTCTTAGTTCAGGATAATGACTTGTTCTCAGAATATGTGATTTATTACTTGAGCCGAGGCCTCGTAGGACCGGAACTCAATTATTCTCATATCGAAAAACTTGCGTTGGTAGCAGTCCATGCTGTTCAACGGTTCCGTCATTATGTTCTGTTTCGCAAGACCACCATCATTGTTGTCATGAATCCATTCTAGTACATGTTAACATGACGGGTAATAGGCAGAAAGATCAGTAGATGGATAGTTATCCTCCAGGAGTTTGACTTAGATTTCGTTTCAGCGAAATACAAAAAGTCACTAGTCTTAGCAGAACTTATTTCGAAACTTCTGGTTGAGTCAAGTGATGTTGTGCCCGAAGAGTCACCTATCAGAGGAGATATGTTTTTGGTCACATCTTCAGATCCTTGGTACATAGATATACTTATCTATCTCTAGAATTTGAATTGTCCCACCTCTGCTTCTTGTGACGAGCATCGACGTATATGCCATCAGGCTAAGAATTATCTCATACTCAATGATACGTTGTATCAAAGAGGTGTAGACTGCATTCTGTGCCGATGTCTCACTCACGAAGAAGAAGTTATTGTGCTTAACGATTTCCATACTAGATCATGTGGCAGTCATTTGTCTGGGTTGGAAATAGCCCAAAAGATTTTACGAGCAGGTTACTTCTGGCCGACATTAATCAAAGATTGTATCGAATTGGTCAAGAAGTGCCACCCGTGCTAGATCTTCTCTCAGAAGATGAGGGCACATCCCACTCCCATGTTTCTTGTCATCACAGTTGGTCCCTTCACCAAGTGGGGGATTGATTACACTACATGCAACCCTCCTTCAGCAAGGGGGCACCATTATATCATTGTATCCATAGACTACTTCACAAAGTGGGTCGAAGCTATGCCAACGTTTAAAGATGATGGAGAGACTGCGGCTCTCTTTTTATTCAACCAGATAATAGCAAGGTTCGGCGTTCCGAGGTAGATTGTCACTGAACATGGCAGTCACTTTCAGAACCAAATGATGACTGAGTTAACATCAAATCTTGGGTTGCGGAAAGAACATTCATCACCCTACTACCCCCAAGCAAATGGTCAGGTGGAAGCTATAAATAAATCTCTTAAGACCATCCTACAGTGAACGATCAACTTAGCCAAGTCAAATTGGCATTTGATGTTATAATCGGAATTATGGGATTACCGAATGTCTGTTAAGACTGAAACCAGTTTCTCACCTTTTCAACTCGTTTACAGGCTAGAATAGGTCTTGCCTATAGAATGTCAAATCCCATCCCTAAAGTTGGCAGTACAATTATTGTCATATACTTCTCTACTTGAAGAACGGTTATTATACCTTGAATGGATCAATGAGCAGCGTCGTGATGTGGCCCTGGCCAACGAGGTTCACAAACATAAAGTCAAGTGTCAGTATGATCGCTCCATTCGTCCTCATATTTTCTCTAAAGGTGACCTTGTTCTGGTCTATGACCAAGATAAGGACCCCCTGGGGGCAGGAAAATTCAAACCCCTGTGGTTCGTTTCATCATAAAAGAGGTTCTAAAAAAGGGGTCTTATCATCTGGTTGACTTTGAGGGAAATGATTTGGTAGAGCCTAGAAATGGGCTCTACCTCAAGAAGTATTACTCATAGGTAGGTCACCATGGGTAACTTTTTGTAACATATGTATAGTCTTTGTACTATTACTTTCTAGTTTCTTTTAGTATTATGGACGTGTCGATTTTGATGTTATCTTTTTTCACTGTGGCATATGTCAAGTGAATCTGAGGTGTTCATTGGCTACGTAGACGGTGCTAGCCAACACACTCAGAGGCTTTCCTCCGCAGCTTGGGTAATTTTTACACCTCGAGGCCAGTTATTATCTTCCAGAGGTATATGCTTAGGTGAAACCACAAATAATGTCATTGAGTACAGTGCAGTTATTGAGTTGCTTTGTGATGCCCTATCATTTGGTATCTCTCATCTTTGGGTCTATCTAGATGCTCAGCTGGTTGTGTCTTAGTTAAATAGAGTCTACCGTGTTCATGATCTGACTTTACACCAACGATTCCTTAGGGTACATCTCTTAGAACGAAGCTTTAATTATATCACATATTTTGATGTTCCTAGGAGATTAAACCAAATTACAAATACTCTAGCTAAGAAAATTTTAGAATGGCATCTCACACACATATGAAAGGATATACACATAAACATGTAAATACATTTTTAAAGGAAAAAATGATCCATAAGACACAAAAAGACATAAAAAGACATATATAATATCATAATCACTGAAGTACATAGGTGGACGCAAGTGCCTCAAAAGTATGACCAATAACGAGTCATGGGACTTATGCCCTCAAAACATATATAAAAGTAGTGCTCTCGGCACATGAAAATTCTAACTAAGGTCAGGGCCTATGGGCCCTGTTGTACTGATCCACATCATTTGCCAAACGCGAAACAATCGGACCCATGTCCATGATGCCCCCACTACATGAGGTTGCATAGATGGTGGCAGATCCTCAATCTCTACCATAGGGACTGTAGGGATGAGCGAGGAAAAGTTTCACTCAACTTGTCTCAACACCCTCTCAACCTCCTCGACTGGAAGCTCTCCTGTTGTTGTTGGTCCCCCTACGATGGCAGGTGCGGCCCTTGGACGAGGATGACGCTTATTCCTCGCATAGTCTGCAGGTCGCACTGGACCCACATCTACACAATAGACAAATATCCGTCAAATACTCTGGTATAAAAAAAATGATATATAAAAAAAACAACATAAAAATTACAAATGTTTCACAAAAAAAAACAACAAAACAATGATGTAAACTTACCCATCTCTCCTCGCTCCTCACCAAGAGGTACTTGATGCAGGAGCATCGCCAACAAAAAGCGAGCGTGGGGCAAGCGCCAACACATTTTGGCACATGATAAATTTTTTGAAATGTTTTGAAGTTCGATACACCAAACGTAAATGAAACAATTAATAAAGGGTGTACTCGTAGATTGTAATTGGAACTTGAGCATCCCGCTCTCGTCTGAAGGACAAAGAGGCATTTATGCTAGAAATTTAAGTAGGTAGCTTTGAATTCTTAGATTAGAAAGTTTTAGGAGCCGAAGGTAAAATGGATATAGACACCCTCACTTGTATCATTGTAACATTAGCAGCATTATCAATCAAGAGAGCATAAAGAAGAAGAAACAGAGAGTTGTGTAGAGTAAAAACCCATGTACAGAAGTTTTGGATTAATACAAAGATCTTTAGTTCAGACTCATGGTGTCCAATTGCTTTCTGTGTTGTACATGCTAATTGATATATGCTTATTTACTCTCTGTTATGCATTTGCTTTGATGCATGAATGTATGATTTCATGTTAAATGTCTGAAATCTAAAGAGAGGGAGAGTAAAGAATGAGTTTCAATTGTTTCTCTGTATGAGAAAGAGTTTTCCTGCAAGGAGTGCAGTGAAATTTTCTGCAAGGTGTGTGTTGACAGAAGTCAAAGTTCATCTCTAAAAGCTCAGGAGGGATAGCATTGTTCTGACTCTCGCAGAAGTGCAAGTTAAGCACAGGAGCCGTGCAAGGAGCGCGCAGGCCGAATGAAGTCTTAGTGCTTGCAGCCTGAGTGAAACTGTTGCAAGACTGTTGTCGCAGGGAGTGCGCAGAGCTGAAGAGGTTCAAATACTTCGAAGTATTTGAAGAATTTCCGCAAGGAGTGCACGTAGGAATTTTCCCCCAAAGGACTTGAGGATTTTTCAATCAAGCTCAGGAGGGATAGGATCTTTGAAGCTGTCGAAGAAAATCTCAAGAGGGCTAGTGCCTTGAAGTGTCGAAAGGAGGCACAGTGACATTGTTTGCTGGTGGATAAATTTCATGAAGAGATACCGTGTTCATTTCACAGAAATCGTCAAGGAAGCATTGGACAGTCGGGATCCTCCATGGAGGATTCGCAAAGTCCCGAAAGCCATCAGATCTTGCAGAGGAGCAAGAAGGTTACGGTGGGTGTTTTCCTACATGCCAGCTCAGGAGAAATTGGACCAAAGGATTTGAACCAACAGGGGTCGTTGGATCACTCACAAAATCTCATTTCGGGGTTTCGGGAGTTGGATAACTGAAAGCCTTACATCAAGATTTGCGAGGTCGCGAAAGGCAAAGTCCCAAACGGGCAAAAGGGTTGGTGTGGGCCAGTTATTGGTGAAGTACATCAGAACTCGGTATTTCAGGGTTTTGTGGGTTGAAGAGCTGAAGGCTTAGCATCAGGATTCGCGAAGTCACGAAGTTCAAGAACTCCAAAAAGGCAGGAAGTTACATCGTGGGACCCGCATTGATGATGTGTCAGAATTTTTCCACTTCGGCATATCGAAGGATAAGAGGTTGAGACTTTTGTCTCGAAAGTTTCGAAGTCGCAAAACCGCGAAAGAATCTGAGTCATTCGCTGGAAGGAGGACATGTGTCACGAGATCCTCTCTATCAGGGATTCGGACATCAAGGTTCAAAGAAGGAAGTCCTTTGACTTCGCGAGTGGTGAAGTTGCAAAAGAATCTAAGCCATCCATCAGAGGACAGGTGGCAGAGATCTAGGGATCTCACGAACTGAGAGGTTTGCAAGGTGAGAGCGCAAGAGTTGGGTGCTCTGAGTTGCGAAGTCGCGAAATCGCAAGGAGCGAGGATAGCCCTCGGATCCAGGTCATGGGAGGACCGTTGGATCAGGAACCCCATCGCATTTTTCACATTCGGGGGTTCAAAGGTTGAAAGGAGTTGTTTTCGATTGCAAAAGTTGCGAAGTGTCGAGAGCCGAGGCACGAGTGTGGAATCATGGCAGAACCTCAAGGTAGGGCCCACGTGATTGATAGGTGGACACACGTCACATATTAGAAGGAGTCAACACCTTGCTAAATTCTCGTGTCTCAGGGATTCGCGAGATAAGAGCACAAGAGTTCAACCTTTGAACTCATGAAGCGGTGAATAGTGAAAGGTGATAACGCTTAGCCTAGTCGGTGGTCGCACAAGGAGGGCACTGACGAAAGAAGAGCTATACCCATTTCACAATCTCGGGTATCACGAGATTGGAGAGAAAGAATTGGGAGTCACGACTCGCGAACTCGCAAGATTTCAAGCTGTGAAAAGAACCTGTGGATCGATTTGAAAGGAGATTCCAGCAGGGAATCTGAAAGAGTCGATCTGGATCGAAGGGGTTAAAGAACGATCCTGTGAGCGGATATCGGCCCGAGGGCCAATAGGTCTATGTCAGTACTGGTATCTCAGGATCTCTCAAGAAATCAATCCTAGCATAAGGGTAATCCTCTATGACTAGGATCTGTCGCGACAACCAAGCAAAGAAATCATCATCAAAGGACTCATTGGTCCTTCCACCACCCTGT
>ML843718.1:26038-38327 GCA_009831015.1 Picea engelmannii | reverse complement strand
CAAACAGTCCCCCTCTACCATTACTTGGGAAAGGGTTAAATGGCTCATTCGTGAAACCGTCCACAACAAATCCTGGCTCCACGGAGACACACAGTGTAATCCTGAGGAGAAGATTATTCTGGAAGGCTGGAACTTGCAAATGCACATGCATCCACATGGGAAGACCAAAAACGGGTGGGTCAATAGTCCCACAGAATGGACCCCACCCCCCTCTGGTTTTGTCAAGCTCAAATTGGATGGGGCCTCCAGGGGTAACCCTGGACCAGCTGGTTTTGGGGTCGTCCTTCGGAACCACATGGGAAAGATTATTCATATGATTGCAGGCTTTTTGGGTGAAAATACGAACAACATGGTGGAGCTCACAAGTCTAGTAAGAGGCCTCTAAGCCACTGTTCAACATCAGTATCATTGGTTGGTTATTGAAGGAGACTCCCAAGTAATAATCCAACTCATCTCCAAAATCCTTCATGGCAAGCCCCCCTGGCGGATCTCCCCCAGTTGGAGACTCTCTGGACTTCTGGAGGACTTTGGCGATTTCACCAACTCCAATCTCACCCTAATCCCTTCTCATGTAAAATGAGAAGCCAAAAAGGTTGTGGATCACCTGGAAAATATTGGAATTGACTCAAAAGCAGAACTCATATATTGGCAGGCCCATGTCTCTGAAGAGACAGACCTCTCAAGGCATTGCAGAGACCTTGCTTGCAGAGACTTCACAGCCCCTGATGGGGTGACACGTAGATCTACGGTGACAGTTGGAACAACACTCATCCTAGGCATAAATGCCGATGGCCGCCACCCACAAGTCTCCATTAACGATGGGGGACGACCATAGCTGCAACCATACGACAGAGGGACTCCTCCCTCGCACGATAATTTACGCCCACAACGCACTTGGGATGGAAGGGGTTAAATGAGAACAGATGACCTCGGCTTCTGGTTATTTGATTTCTTATATGCCCAGACAGAGCGAGACTGCTCCTGCCTTGTCTCTGCGTTTCGCTTGGATGCTTTGGTGCAGTCCTGTACTGATGCAAGAGCATCGCCAGCACAATCCAGCGAGCCAGTGCAGGAGCGGAAGCCAGCTGGACAAGCCAGCACAAATTTTGATAACACTTTGGGAATTGTTGTGTGATCTTAAATGAGCCATTTAAGAGACGACACAATTGTATTGTAATGGACCTTGAGCGGATAGCTCTCGTCCTTAGGTAGATAAGGCATTTAATAGATAGTTAATGTAAAGTAGATGGAATATTTAATTCTAGATTTGATAGATTTAGAGTTCGAGAGGGAAAACGGATATAGACACCCTCATTGTATCATTATAGTATTATTCATCAAGCATTCAGGAAGAGAAGAGCAAACAGAGAATTGTATGAAGAACACCCATGTACAGATGTTGAATTAATAGAATGGAATTCTGATTCAAACTCATGACTGGTGTCGTTCTCTGTATGTGTGATATGTGCTCATGAATGTTTGTTTTTGGTTATGCATTTGCTTTGTATATGCTATGCATGTGATTTTAGGGTTCAACTAAAGTCTGAGAGATAAGAGAATAAGTTTCAATTGTTTCTCTATCTGAGCCAGGAGATTCCTACAAAGAGTGCAGTTGAATTCATCCGCAAGGAGTGCGTTGATGAGGGCTCGATAGTCTAACTTTTGTTCTTGTTTGCCCAGAAGTGGAAGTGGGTTGTTGCAACCGAGCAAGGAAGTGATGAAGAAGAAGTCTCAGTTTTTAGTCTGAGCAAAGGAGATAGAAGACTGCTGCTGTAGGGAGTGCACAGAGTTTGAATTATTCGACACTTGAGAAGTTGTTGGACGTCGAGCGCGAGCAGTGCGCACAAATTCTCTATGGAGGAGTCTGAGTGGAGAAGCTCAGAAAGGTATAGCACCTTCGTAACATCATCAAAGGGAAGCACAGGAAGTTTGATCGAAGAAGGGTCAAGCAGAGTTTTCAGGCGCAGGCTTGAAGAGTAAGTCTGGAGAAGAAATACTTAGTCATTTCAGAGAAATATCATCAGAGGAGAATCGACGGTCAGGATTCGCAGACGGAAGCTGCGAAGTCCCGTAGGCCGTTAGATCTCGGAAAAGTTGCACAGGTTTTAATCCTGGAGGAGCAGAGAAGACCGTGGAGATTCGGAGTTTGGGATATCAGGGTTTCCGTGGTCGTGGGACACTTGTAGAACGAAATCGCGATCCACGATTTCCTGAAAGGATCTCAACCATTAATATTTATGAGACACATGTCGAAGGAGCAGGGGAGTCAGGAAGCTCGGCTCATCGGAGAATCAGAGCTTCCGGAGCCAAGAGTATTTCACTTGAAATCGCGATTAGCGATTTCCCGAGAAGATCAAAGCTGTTGATCTCAGCAGGGATACGTGGTGCAAGATCCCAAAGAATCGGGGTTCGACATTTTGGGGTTCTCACATACAAAGGAATCGCTGCATTTGAAATCGAAATCTTGCGATACCCAATAACACGGGAGGAAGTGGTGACGTGGAAGGGCTAATCCTCACGTGCATTGGATATCGGACTTTCAGGATTCTCGGTGTCATAAGAATCATTGCAGCAAGAGTTCCGAAACTCTGAAACGTGATAACCATGCAACCACAGTGCTGAGTGGACGATAGGTGGCATCGACATATCGTGAACTTGGAGGTTCGTGTGTTGGGAGCGCAAATATTTTCATCAAGGTTTACGAGGTCGTGAGAGGCGATATCTCCGTAACCATTGGTTAGCGTGTGGGTCCCAGAGTGCAATAAAGGGGGACAAGTGGCATCAGAGATCGGAGATCAGAGATCCCAGGGGTCTGAATTCTTCGCATTGTAAATTCACGAACTCCAAAGTTTCGATAGAGAAAAGGGGCTTGGTCCCGTGGCCGACAGGTCGTGTGGAAAAGGAGTTAGCCGAAGTAGTAAAAAAGCCATGGGTGAGAGACCATTGGGATTCGGGGATTGGTGAGACCCGATTCCGTTGTTTTAAGGACTCGTGATCCAGCGAGGCCTGATTTCCCGATAGACGCAAGAGGAGATCGTCAGAAGAGAATCCTGTGGGTGCGGAGAAGTCCCGATAAGGGATAAGAAGAGTATTTTAGCTCTTCAGGCCCGTGAAGAAGAAGGTCCTGGTGAGAGAGGACGTGTGCCGGGTAGCATATGCATCAAGTTCAGAGCGGGATTAACTCTTTGTTTTCTGCGACAAAGAGAGAGGAAAAATTCACCATGCCACCTAGAAGAGAAAGACAATCACCTGATCCAGAGGACAGGGATATGTGGAGAAGAGGTAGGCCGGAAGGGAATCCAGAGATGGAAAGGAAGATACACAATCTCAGAGTGAGATTGGAAGACATGGAAGCAGCGCAGAGATGCACAGCAAATGTTGGAGATCTGAGCGACTCTGAAGGTGAAGCTAAAGCCGAACCGCAAGGAGAAATTGCAGTCGAAGATGCAGCCAATGAGCGATTGATTAAAGCTATCGCACGGATGAGTTCGAAGATGAAAATGGACATTCCAGTCTATGAAGGAAGTCTGGATGCAGAAGATCTGTTGGATTGGATTAGAACTCTTGATACCTAATTCGATTACGAGGACATCGAAGAGGACAAAAAGGTAAGGCATGCTGTCACAAAATTGAAAGGACACGCAGCATTATGGTGGGACGAGCTTCAGGAAGATAGATGGTCCAAAGGTAAACAAAAGATCAAAATTTGGGATCAAATGATTGCAAAGATGAAGGCAAAGTTCATCCCAAGGGATTATTGGATCATGTTGTTCAAGAGAATGCAGAACCTGAGACAGAAGTTGATGACGGTAAAGGAGTATACCGATGAATTTTACAAGCTCAATGTCAGAGCAGGTCATCGGGAGAGCGATGATGAAAAAGTTGCCAGATATATGAATGGCTTAAGATACGATATCCAAGACGAGATGAGTATGAAAACCATCAAAACGATGGAGGATGCATATCAAATGGCATTGAAGGCAGAAGAGAAGCTAAGCCGAAAGCCATCACAGCGAGGCCGAGGCAAGAGCCAGCCGAGAGGAAAATCAGTTGCCCAAGATAGGTTTCAGAAATCTAAGGATGACTGGAAGAAGCCTCAGACTAGAATGGAAAGAGGTGGAAGTTCTCACTGAGGCCAACACGCTGAACAGTGAATGCAGCAGGTAGAACAGAGTGGAGGATACGTCGATGTTAATACTTTTCCTCGTACCAGAGGTAGAAGAAGAGGTAGAGGAGGAATCATCACATGCTACACGTGTGGGAAGAATGGGCACAAAGCAGTTGACTGTCCAGACAGGAAGAAAGATGGAGGAGAAGCTCACATCGTCGAGGCACAAAGGTGAGCTACTGAAGCAGAAGACGCAGAAGACAAAAGGTCATTAATGATGCGTAAAGTTCTCTTAACACCCGAGAAGGAGGTGGAGGAAAAAACTCAGAGAAGCAAACTGTTCAAAACCGCATGCAAGACCAAAGACCAAAAATGCAAAGTCATTGTGGACAGTGGGAGCACAGACAATTTTGTTTCAACCGAGATGGTGGAGAAACTAGAGTTGGAAACGACTGATCACCCGAGTCCATATAAAGTCTCATGGCTACAGAAGGGACATCAGGTGAGTGTCACTAAACAATGATTAGTGGACATCAAGATAGGAGGATATAATGATAAAATTCTCTGTGATTTTATTCCTATGGATGTATGTCATTTATTGTTAGGCAGACCATGGTAATATGACAAAAACGTAGTTCATGATGGGAAAATGAATACGTACACTTCGGAGAAGAATGGGAGAACACACATGCTACTTCCAATAAAATATAAGGAGGTAAAACCGGAAGTGAACAACATGATACTTCTCATGAGTGGGAAGGAACTTCTGGTAGAAGTAATGAAGAAGGAGGATCCACAATTCTTTGTGGTCAAAAAACCGAAAGTTGTTTTGACCAGCACAAGAGTGGATGATCTGCCGGAGGAAATTCAAGAACTGTTGGAAGAGTTCGTTGATATAGTGGTGGACGAATTACCTCATTCATTGCCACCGATGAGGAGCGTGAGCCATCATATTGACCTCATACCAGGAGCTAGTTTACCAAACAAAGCAGCGTACAGGTTGACGCCGCAGGAGAATGAGGAGGTCAAAAGGCAGGTACAGGAACTGCTGGATAAAGGACTGATTAGAGAGAGTTTAAGTCTGTGTGTCGTTCCAAAGGTACTGAGTCCAAAGAAAGATGGAGGCTGGAGAATGTGTACAGATTCGAGAGCCATTAACAAGATAACCATCAGGTATAGGTTTCCATTGCCATGGATGGATGACTTGATGGACTGTTTAAGTGGAGCCAAATTTTTTTCAAAGGTTGATTTGAAAAGTGGATACCATCAGATTTGCATGAGGGAAGGCGATGAATGGAAGACAGCCTTCAAGACCAATGAAGGATTGTATGAATGGCTAGTCATGCCATTTGGTTTGACGAATGCACCGAGTACATTCATGAGGCTGATGAATGAAGTGCTGAAATAATTCATTGGTAAGTTTGTCATTGTTTATTTAGATGACATATTGATTTTCAGCAAATCAAGAGAGGAACATTTGAAGCATTTAGCTRCAGTAATGAGGAAGCTACAACAAGAGAAGTTGTTGGTCAACATGAGAAAGTCYTCATTTATGAAGAAAGAAMTCATTTACTTGGGATTTGTCRTATCGKAAAATGAATTAAAGATKGATCCAAGTAAAGTTGAGGTGATTAAAAATTGGCCATCACCAAGAAATGTTTTCGAGGTGAGAAGTTTTYATGGACTGGTTAGTTTCTATAGAAAATTCATTAGGAACTTCAGTGGGATTAGCGCAGAAATGATGGACATAGTCAAGAAGAGACATAAGTCTTTTCATTGGACTGAAGAGGCAGAGAAGAGCTTAAATCTGTTGAAGCGAAAGATCACCGAACAACCGGTTTTRKTGTTGCCMGATTTTCAGAAAGTTTTCYAGKTAAAGTGTGATGCAAGTGGCTTTGMCATAGGAGCGGTCTTGAGCCAGGAGGACAGACCAATTGCATATTTCAGAGAGAAGCTGGATGAGGCAAAGGTGAAATACTCCACGTATGATAAGGAATTTTATGCCATTATACAGGCATTAAAGAAGTGGAGGCATTACTTGATCCCAAAAGAATTTGTATTGTATAGTGATAATCATGCATTACAGTTTGTGACTTAGCAGGAGAAGCTGAACCAAAAACATGCAAAATGGGTAGAGTATATGCAGAATTTTACATTTGTAATTAAACACATTTCAGGGACTGCTACCAAAGTGGTTGATGCTTTGAGCAGGAAGTGTTTGTTGCTGCAGGAATTCCGAGTCAAGACATTGGGTTTTGAAAACCTTGAAGACATGTATGCAGGTGATGCAAATTTTGCAGAGGCATACGAGGCAGCTGAGAATCCAGTTCTCAGAGACAGAAGCCCATGGATGGATTACATGATTCAGAATGGACTGTTGTTCAGAGGAAACCAGTTATGCATTCTGAATTTCTCCATGAGGGAGAATCTACTAAAAGAAAAACACAGTGGTGGATTAGCAGGGCATTTTGGCCACGACAAGACATTTGCGAAGCTGAGCAAAGAATATTTTTGGCCGAAGATGCGAATAGATGCCAGAAAGTTTGTTGACAGGTGCAAAATTTGTCAGCATTCGAAGGGCAGAAAGAAGAATGCGGGATTCTACCAATCATTACCCATACCTGAGAGGCCGTGGAATGAAATCAGCATGGATTTCGTATTGGGATTACTGAGAACGCAAAGAGGACATGATTCGATCTTTGTGGTGGTTGACAGGTTTTAGAAAATGGCACATTTCATTCCATGCCAGAAGACCAGCGATGCGACTCATATTGCAAACTTGTTTTTGAAGGAAATTGTTAGACTTCATGGTTTACCCAGAAGCATTGTATCGGAAAGGGATACAAAGTTCATTAGACATTTCTGGAGGACACTCTGGAAGAAGATGGGAACTGACTTGATGTTTAGTTCAGCCTATCATCCAGAGACAGATGGGCAGACGGAAGTGGTCAATAGAAGTTTCGGAGACTTACTGAGGAGCTTGGTGATGGAGCACCATAGCAGCTGGGATAACATATTTCCATAGGTAGAGTTCGCATACAATGATTTAGTGAACATGAGCATTGGGAGAAGTCCATTTCATATTGTGTATGGGACACAGCCGAGAGGAGTTTTTGAATTGCGGGATTTAGAAAAGACTACGACTAGCAGTGCTAGTGCAGAAGAGTTTGTTGAGGCAATGAAGGAACTTCACGATCAAGTGAAGCAGTGACTGCAAGATTCAAATCAGCAGTATAAGCGTAGAGCAGATCAACATCGGAGACAACTTCAGTTTGAAGTTGGTGATCTAGTTCTAGCACATCCGAGGAAGGAAAGGTTCCCAAGGGGAACATACAACAAGTTCAAAATGAATAAAATTGGGCCGTGTAGAGTCCTGAAGAAATTTGTAGAGAACGTGTATGAGATTGAGTTGTCAGATGGCATCGTGATATCTACGATTTTTAATGTTTTGGATTTATACCCATACAGAGTTGGAGAGATAGAGACTGAAGATGAAGAACCAATGATCCAGTGGCAGAAGAAGATGCCGATTGCAAAAAAGCCACAGATGGAGCGCATACTAGACAAGCGAGTAGGTAAGAAGACCAGGCGGAAGCAATACTATGAGTACCTGGTCAAGTGGAAGAATCAACCAGTGGAAGATGCCAGTTGGGAGACCAAAGAAGTGATACAAAAGCATGGACAGACCATGCAAGACCTCATGGACAGGAGCCCATGAAATTTTTCAAGCTGAAGAGTATGATGCAGGAGCATCGCCAGCACAATCCAGTGAGCCAGCGTAGGAGCGGAAGCCAGCTAGACAAGCCAGCAAAAATTTTGATAACACTTTGGGAATTGTTGTGTGATCTTAAATGAGCCATTTAAGAGACGAAACACTTGTATTGTAATGGACCTTGAGCGGATAGCTCTTGTCCTTAGGTAGATGAGGCATTTAATAGATAGTTAATGTAAAGTAGATAGAATATTTAATTCTAGATTTGATAGCTTTAGAGTTCGAGAGGGAAAATGGATATAGAAACCCTCATTGTATCATTGTAGTATTATTCATCAAGAATTCAGGAAGAGAAGAGAAAGCAGAGAATCGTATGAAGAACACCCATGTACAGATGTTGAATTAATAGAATGGAATTCTGATTCAAACTCATGCCTGGTGTCGTTCTCTATATGTGTGATATGTTCTCATGAATGTTTGTTTTCGGTTATGCATTTTCTATGTATATTCTATGCATGTGATTTCAGGGTTCAACTGAAGTCTGAGAGATAAGAGAATAAGTTTCAATTGTTTCTCTATCTGAGCCAGGAGATTCCTGCAAAGAGTGCAGTTGAATTCATCCGCAAGGAGTGCGTTGATGAGGGCTCGATAGTCTAACTTTTGTTCTTATTTGCCCAAAAGTGGAAGTGGGTTGTTTCAACCAAGCAAGGAAGTGTGCAGGTTGAAGGAAGAAGAAGTCTCAGTTGTTAGTCTGAGCAAAGGAGATAGACGACTGCTGTTGCAGGGAGTGTGCAAATTCTGAATTATTCGACACTTGAGAAGTTGTTGGACGTCGAGCGCGAGGAGTGTGCACAAAGTCCCTCTGGAGGAGTCAGAGTGGAGAAGCTCAGAAAGGTATAGCACCTTCATAACATCATTGAAGGGAAGCATAGGAAGTTTGATCGAAGAAGGGTCAATAAGAGTTTTCAGGCGCAGGCTTTAAGAGTAAGTCTGGAGAAGAAATACTTTTTCATTTCAAAGAAATATCATCAGAGGAGAATTGACGGTCAGGATTCGCAGACAGAAGCCGTGAAGTCCCGTAGGCCGTTAGATCTCAGAAAAGTTGTGCAGGTTTTAAGCTTGGAGGAGCAGAGAAGACCCCGGAGATTCAGAGTTTTGGATATCGGGGTTTCCGTGGTCGTGGGACTCTGGTAGAACGGAATCGCAATCCGGGATTTACCGAAAGGATCTCAACCGTTAATCTTGGTGAGACACGTGTCGAAGGAGCAGGGGAGTCAGGAAGCTCAGGTCATCGGAGAATCGGAGATTCCGGAGCCAAGAGTCTTGCACTTGAAATCGTGATCAACGATTTCCCGAGAAGATCAGAGTCGTTGATCTCAACAGGGATACGTGGTGCAAGATCCTGGAGAATCAGGGTTTGGTATTTCGAGGTTCTCGCATACAAAGGAATCATTGCATTTGAAATTGCGATCTCGTGATACCTGATAACACGGGAGGAAGTGGTGACGTGGAAGGGATAATCCTCACGTGCATCGGAGATCAGAATTTTGGGATTCTTGGTGTCATGAGAATCGTTGCAGCAAGAGTTCCAAAACTCTGAAATGCGATAACCACTCAGCCACAGTGCTGAGTGGAGGACAGGTGGCATCGGCATATCGTGAACTCGGAGGTTCGCGTGTTGGGAGTGCAAATATTTGCATCAAGGTTTACGAGGTCGCGAGAGGCGATATCTCTGTAACCATTGGTTAGCGTGTGGGTCCCAGAGTGCAGTAAAGGGGGACAAGTGGCATCGGAGATCGGGGATCGGAGATCCCAGGGGTGTGAATTCTTCGCATTCCAAATTCATGAACTCCAAAGTTCCGATAGAGAAAAGGGGCTTGGTCCCGTGGTCGACAGGTCGTGTGGAAAAGGAGTTAGCGGAAGAAGTAAAGAAGCCGTGGGTGAGAGACCATCAGGATTCGAGGATTGGTGAGACCCGATTCCATTGTTTTAAGGACTCGTGATCCAGCGAGGCCCAATTTCTCGATAGACGCAAGAGGAGATCGTTAGGAGAGCATCCTGTGGGTGCGGAGAAGTCCCAATAAGGGATAAGAAGAGTATTTTAGCTCTTTGATCTCGTGAAGAAGAAGGTCCTAGTGAGAGCAAACGTGTGCCGGGTAGCGTTTGCATCATGTACTCCTCTCACCCTGTCTCTCTGCATTTTCGTTGTATTTTGGTAAGGATTGTCTGGGTATTTTGTCTCTGTGTGTGCTGAGACAGAGTTGGTTTTCTCGTGCTTTTCACCTACAACTGCTCTCGTCCTGGCTCATCTTCCTATCCCTGCAACCGCTAGGTTCTTTCACCATGGCTAGAAAGAGAGGTAGGCCTCGCTATGGCGTGGCCTGGAATGCCCATAAGGTGCAGTGGCGATGGAAAGAGCAATTGGAATGCGCTTTGGTTCTGGCAACCTCCATACTTCGGAAGAAAGATCAAGCTGAGAAATTGGCGTTGCTCGACACCATTGCTGAGCCGGGAGCTGGCTGTAGTCAAGATGTCAAGGCAAATACACCGGAAGACCAGCAAGAGGCTGGTACTGAGGAGGAGTTTCTCACCTGTGTCATGGTGGAAGACCCGTTCATGGAGGACCTGTGGATTGAAAAGAAGCCCCGCGCCACTGAGGCGACTCACTGGGAGGAACGCAGACCTATTCCGGCACAGGAAGACGATACCCCTGGCTGCATTGTTGAAGAAATCCCCCAGCCAGGTGACAACAATCCCAGCAGCCATGACATGTAGGTGATTGAAGCAGAAACGAAGGGTACATAGGTTGATGCGGAGCAGAGGGTGTTCGACACTGGTTTTGGAGTGGAGGTGGACTCGAGGAATGTTCCCCTAAGCAACGTGGGTGGCAGTATGCATGGCTCTCTCCTCCGGGCAGAGCACCTGGCTCTAGTGTTCGACCTTTGTGGCCACATGTCTGACATGGAGCATTGGGCCCTCATCATGGGCCAGCGCCTGGACTTGCTCCTCGATGCATATTCCAATGTTCCAGCTCAGCGGAGGTTCCCCCTCTGCGCGCAGGCATTTGCCATCTCGGCTGGGTACACGTGGCAGACTGGCAAGGACGACAGGTCACCAGGTACCTAGGTTTTTATGCTCTCTTGGTTCCTAGTCTTATTATGTTACTGTTTTATATGCATTTGGACTATAGACATATGTCTGGGTTTCCTCCGGGCAGGAAATATGCTACTTTACTTCATGTTTTATCATGCTACTGCTATTTTCTCTCCACCTATGCTGGTTTTCGGTAATCGGCAACATTTTTGGTGAAATCAGACCTACACTACTGTATATTTTGTCAAAGTTTTTTTGTTAATCTAATATAGCAGGTTCCACTTTTTTATTTAAAAAAAAATATATATATTATCTTAATTTTATATTTGTTATTTTTTTAATTTAAATTGAAAAGTAAGTTGTATTAAAATATTATCTTAATTACATTATATTGAAATAAATTTAATTTCAATTATTAATTTGAGTAAAATTTAAAACTTGATCAATAAAAATTAATTTTTAAACTATTATCTTAAACATATTTCAATAATATTATCTTAATCATATTATATATTGAAATGAATATAGTTTAATAAGATTAAAATATTAACTTATTATTATCTTTTTATAATTATTATTAATAAATTTTAAAATCATATTTTTAATATATTTATTAATTAATTTTCAATTAAATAAGTATATAACATTTTATCTCATAAAAATTAAATAATATATATTATTTTGAAATTGTAATATAAGTTGATAGATTCATGTTTTATCCTTTTATAAATGTGTGGAATTATAAATGGAAACACTACATGTCTGAGCATTGAAAATTAAATAGAAATGATTTTGATTACAAATTGATCCAGTATAATTTCTATTTTTAGAAGAGATGATATATATATGGAACAAATATTTCTAAAGAAATGTAATAGAAATAAAAAAGTGGATGTATAGAAAACAGAACATAAAAACCATATGTTTAAACATTGAAAATTAAAGAAACATGATTTTGATTACAAATTGATTTGAGTTTCCAGTTAATTTTAGTTTATATATATGTAATATTTTTTATAATTTTGCTTTTAATTGATATTTAATATATAAATTTAAATATCATTTTTATTAAAAAACCATAACATTATATTTTTTATTTTATAATTTTTTAAATTTATTTATTATTTAATTTATTTTAATAATCTAAAAAAAAATCTTCTCTATAACTAAGAAAAAGTTAATGTTCCTTACACTCATACTTAGGTTATTTTTATTAAAGTCATGAAGTTAGTGTCTAACTATGTTTAACCTCAAACTTGGACATAAAACCAAATATTACCCTTTTTTGCAATTAGAGAATAGATTGTATAGGAGCAAACCATGTAGATAGGGGAGAAGGATCTACGACATTGAGAGACAAAGACGGATGAATTATA
>ML843717.1:24621-35049 GCA_009831015.1 Picea engelmannii | reverse complement strand
GACGAAATTATTCCGACGAAAAAAAAACTCGACCTTCATGGAAATTGCAACGGATAAGTGTGGCAATATCAACGAAAAACCATCGCAAATTTGGTCATATGTACTAGTGTTGGTCCCTTATGACCATCATTCCATTGATTGTATGATATGGCTCCAGGACACTCAGATAGTGCCTTTTTGGATAAAAAGTCAGCCTCTTGATTTTCTTCTCTATAGACATGGGCAAAGGTGATGACATAAAATTGCTTGATGAGTTCCCTTACCCGATATTTACAACAGTCTATAGTAATTACCTGCAGAGAACCAATATTATTTAGCCAATCAATAATAATTTTGGAATCCCCAATAATGTGGATAATTGAAATAGATAGTCTATGTGCTAGTGTGAGGGCAGCCCAAGCTCCCAAGAGTTATGCTCTTGTATTAGTGCCCCAACCACAATTAAGGTTCCATCTATAAAAAGTGAACTCATTTAGTTTTATAATACCTCCTGCTCCACTTTGTTCCCCATTTCTATGAGATGCCCCATCAAACCAACCAATGATTTTGTGCTTGGGCAAGATGTGGACAGTGTGTCTAAAAGATTTTGACAAATTTTGGATATTGTGGCACGCTACAACAACAATAGAGAGAAAGAAGACATTCTCTATAGAAGGAGGTTTAGATTCAAATATGGCCAAATCCCTTTCATTCCAGATATACCAGCAAATAAATGCTGCCAAAGATGAGTAACCATAATTCTTTCTCATCCAAAAATCAAAACATTCCAACACTGTGGAGCTCGACCACCCAAAGGCCATCTTGAAATGATTTGAGATTTTAATCCAAATAGAACATGTGAATGGACATTGAAAAAAAAGGTGAAATATCGTTTCCTCATTACCTCTACAAAGAATACACAATCCAAGACCTTGTCATCCTCGCTTGAGTAGATTGTTCCAAGTGAGCATCTTGTCTTCTATGAGGAGCCATGAAAAAAAAAATATTTTTTGAGGGAAACCCCAGGACCATAACTTCCTCCTCACACCTCCATTATTCTTTTGCCAAATCTTGGCTACCAAAGCATTGTATACATTCTTTGTGGTTAAAAGGCTTGTACCATCCCCTCCCGTCCACCTTAACTCATCCTGTGTATATGATAGAGTGATTTTGGCATCAATCAAAAGGAGTCTGTACCTCTCCCATTCTGCAACAAGGTCACCCACCAATCCCAAGTCTATACTATTTAACCAATTGGCACATGTCGATCCCACAGTCGGTGCTCTTCTCGCTTGAAAGAGATAATAAACCTGATGCTCATTTAAATATGAAATCAATGGCATCAATAGATGGGAGCCTTTTCCCATCCCCATAATTTAATCTTTACCAATCATAATGGAGACCCCCACCCCCGTTTTTCAAGCCAGCGAATGAACTAGTAATGGCAAGGCATTTAACAAATTAGTCCATGTTTGTGAGCCAGAAGGAGACGTTGAATCAGCAGAACGAAGCCAATAAATCCTTGAAACATGAGGATAATACTTATCTTTCAATACCCGCTGCCAAATCCCAAGGTGCATCAAACCATGCCAAAGTGATTTGGCCACTAAGGCTCGTGAGAAACAAAAAAATTTCTTTATCCCCCAACCGCCAAAAATATTTGGCCTAGCTAATGTCTCCCACTTACAAAAACGATAGGAAGGTGAAGATTTTTCTCTAGACCATAGGTATGAGAATGTCATCGCATGATTTAATACTAAACCTGGAATATGCGCTAACGCCAACCAGTAAATCGGTTGGATTTCCAGCACAACCTTAATCAAAACATATATGCCTCCCAAAGAAAGGAAGCGATTACACCAATGAAAAATTCTTTGTTCATATTTCTTCAGAAGCCACTACCAGTCAACCACCTTATAACTGTCAATTTCTAAAAAAATAACCCAAGTATTTGAAACCCAGAGAAAAAATCATAACACCAAATTGAAACAATGCTATCAATTGGTTTAGAAAATCCTGTTGAACACCGAAATGATGGAACATAGACTTATTTACATTAATCTCCAAGACGGAAGCACCACGGAAAGCATTTAAAAGAGCATGTATTTCCTACCATTCAATAATGGATGAATTTGACATAATTATCACATCGTCCACAAATAGGAGATGGAGAATTCTTACCATTCGAGAGACTTTTATACCCATCAACTGACCTTCCGTATGAATCTTTTTTAGTGAGAGACTCAAGCCTTCCATCACTAAGATAAATAAAAGTGGAGATAGTAGACACCCCTGACATAATCTTCTCCCGTTGTTGATGAAATTGGTAGCTTCTCCATTAATCAGAATGGACAGTGATGCTGATGTCACACAACCCATAATCCATTTAGTCATATGATGACCAAAAACTCACTGTATTAGCATCAATCTCAGATAATCCCAATTCATACAATCATAGGCTTTTATAAGGTCCAACTTCAAAATAATAGCCTATAGTCTCTTGCTTTGATGCTATGAAGACACTCTTGGGTTGTACCTATGGCATCCAGAATCTGGCGTCCCTTGAGAAAACCCAACTGTTCCTCTCATAGAGAACGTAAGAGAATGGTTCTTATCCTTTTTGCGATGATCTTTGTTATAATATTATAACATAAATTACAAAGCGCGATCGAGCGATAATCAGAGAAGGATAATGGTCGATTAGATTTTGGAATAAGAGCAAGAAACGCTGAATTGATCGACCAACAGAGTTCTCCATGACATCTAGTATCCTCAACCATTGATTTGGGATAGGCATTAGATAAGACTATTTCTGAATTATAACATAGTTTCAAATGAAATTTGTTTATGTGAAGATTTGTTTATGTTGTTTAAACAAGTTACAATTAAATTTAATTAAACAAAAATCCCAATTTCGAGTGTAGTCTATTACATAATCATGGTGTAAGAATTAATTAAGAATACATAAAATGGCGTAAGAATGAGAATACATAAAATCTAACTAGAACAAGGTTAAAATACCTTCCTAAATCCATTTTAATAAATTAAGTGTTATATTTCTTTATCTTAACACGGATTACTATAGTTAAATTAAACCTTTTTAATAAAATAATGACAAAAATTTGGTATACATTAACCTAGCCATTATAAGTTTAATTATCTAATAACATCCATTAAATTTTAAGTTTAATTATTTTATAACATCCATTAAATTTCATCAATTATACGAAGGAAAACATTTAAAATCAAAAAATAATCTTAGGTTTTAAATCACAAAAAAATATACTAAATTTTTATTTATATATTATTATTATTTTACAAAGAAAACCTATATTATACTATATCATTACACTTTTTTTTCCAACAGAAAATTGCTCATTATATTAGAAATATAATATGTTCTTATGACAAAGTATACAAATCTTGCTCAAAGACATTCTAGTCCATAGGCCATGCTCTCAAAACATATGATACCAACAGAACCAGAAGGTCATCAGAGATGTAAACCATCACTCAAGCTGCAAAAAGAAATTCAAAAAAACCAGAAGTTGCTCGTCCCCAAAGGACCTCAAAGTGTTATTCAAACACCGCTCGTCCCCAAAGTACCTCAAAGTGTTTACCAAAAACACCGCACACCCTCAGTGTGAACCTCAAAGCTCAGGCCCAATCCTCTTCTTGCCAAGGAGAAGGAAGACAAAAGAGACCGGAAAAAACCACAAATCCATCCAAAAGGGCAAGAACCCAACACCCGCAATAAAAAGAAGCTGGAATTTAAAAAGCACTTTGCACCCAAAGTGTGTTGAAGTCGTAGGGCCCGCGCTCCTCGTCCATGTCGCTCGCCTGTAGTCCTCTAGAATGTTATGGGATGTGACTAGAAAAACCCTAGCCACGGAGCCTGTACTCCTCTCATCCCACCACAACGGCCTCTACACAAAGCTTCAGACAAAGATGTAGTGGATTTCGGAAATTGCAGAGCCCGTGCTCCACACCTGAAGTGGTAACCTCCATAGGACTCACGCCCCCCGCCCTTGATGTCTCTCATCCGCACTCCTCGCTCACCCATGCTCCTCTGGAGTGGTCTGATATTCGGATAGCCACTCGACCGCACACCACGCTCACCCAAGATCCTCTGGAGTGGTCTGGGATGCAGATAGCGTAACCCTAGCCACAACTCATTACACCTTAGATTAACCATAACAAATTTATTTCACTTGAACAATAAGCAAACTTCCACGTAATTAACAAGGAGCATTCTTAATATGTGGTAGGGTATAATTTAGGTTCAAATGTCTTTACTTGATAATTTAACATGTAGGACAAAGGATACGCCATACTCAAATTGCCAAGTAAACTTCTTCTACACGTGAGTATTGGAATAAGGGTTGATGTTTAACATAGAAAATGGGAAAAATTTATAATCAAACTACCAATTAATATGTATTCAACCAAACGATTAATAAAATATAAGGGAGATAGTTACATTGTATGTAATACATTTATCTAGTAGTAACCCCACCCCCACACTCATATATGAGTGTGGGGTTGGGAGGTAATATTAGATAAATGTGTAATACACTTATCTAGTACCCACATCCCCACACTTGTATAATACATTTATCTAGTATTATCCCTCAAATAAATGTATAATACATTTATCTAGTATTACCCTCCACCCCCACCTTCGTATAATACATTTATCTAGTATTACCGTCCACCCACACCCTCATATAATACATTTATCTAGTATCACCCCCTAGATAAATGTATAATACATTTATCTAGTATTACGGGTGGGGGGTAATACTAAATAAATGTATAATATGAGGGTGGGCATGGGGGTAATACTATATTAATGTATTATACATTTATATAGTATTATCCTTCACCCCCACCCTTATATATGAAGGTGGATGAGAGTGGGGGTGGGGGGTAGCACTAGATAAATTTATTATACATTTATCTAGTATTAGCCTCCACCCCCATCGTCATATATCAGGGTGGGCATGGGGGTCGGGGGTAATACTAGATAAATGTATAATACAATTATCCAATATTACCCCCACTCTAAGGATTAATAAAAAAATATAAAGAAGATAGTTGTAATACATGTTTTAATCTTAACAATGATTGGAATATAGTTTATCTATTTATTTATTTTTTGGAAATAATTCTTAATATAATTTTTGATTGGAATATAGTTTATCTATTTATTTATTATTTATAATATTTTTTTATTTTTTTTATTTTTTTTGGAAATAATTTTTAATATAATTTTTTACTTAATTATAAAATTTAGTTTTTTAGATGGTTGAAAAACTAATTTCATATTTTAATTTACAAACCAATTGTCTATGACATGAAAACATATACACCAAATGAAAATGTTAATTTGTAATAATTTTTCATGATGATTATGAAAATAAAAATGACCATAATTATAATGACTCTCATGATGGAAATGTATAGGTCTCCCACACCCTTTCTCTTAAAATATTCTATGAGAATGCTCAAAACAAAAACCCTATGCAAGAGTGTAAAGCTCTATTATATTAATAAAAAGAAATTGTTAATAACTATTATAAGTATGTTTATTATAAATATGTTTTTTTTAAGGTGGGATATTTATTAGAGAAAACATATATATAATATATATGTCTTCTCTAATAAATCCCCCCACTTTCCAAGATTTATTAGAGAAAACATATCCCCCAACCTTTAAGGAAATAATCCTTAATACATCTTTTGGCTTGATATTATAATTTTGTTTTTTAGATTGTTGAAAAAATAATTTGATAACATAATTTACAAACCAATGATCCATGACATGAAAACAAGTACACCAAATGAAAATGTTCATTTGTAATAAATTTTCATGATGATTATGAAAATAAAAATGACCATAATGATAATTACTCTAATGATGGAAGTGTATAGGTCTCTCACACCCTTTCCCTTAAAATATGCCATGAGAATGCTCAAAACAAAAACCCTATACAAGAGTGTAAAGCTCTATAATATTAATAAAAATAAATTGTTAATAACTATTATAAGTATGTTTTCCTTAGGGTGGAGGGAAGCTGGGTTTTATTAGAGAAAACATATATATTATATATATGTTTTCTCTAATAAATCCCCAACCCCCCACTATCATATATGGAGGTGGGGGATTTATTAAAGAATATATATATATATATATATATATAATTATAACAACTATTATAAGTATGTTTTAAGGAAGTATATATATATGATCAAACTTGGTCGTTGAGATTTGGGAAAAGAGAGATAAAAAAAGAAAAAAAATGATTGAAAAAAATATAAGACTAAATTTAAGTGAATTAAATGTTGAATATTGAGAAGGGTGAGGTCTTTTAGCAATTAAAATTGAAAAAATAAAAGTACTATAGTGCTTTTGTACAAAACAGATCCTATGCCTAGTATTCCTTTTAACATTAATAAGATCCATATATCTCATCGTATTATGCCTTGACAATGAGGTTAAGGTTGAGAAAATAAAAGTAATATAGTGCTTTTGTACAAAACATATCCTATGCCAGTATTCCTTTCAACATTAATAAGATCCTTATATCTCATTGGATCATGCCTTGATAATGAGGTGGTAAGACAAGTTATGAAAAAAATATATATTCAATTTTCTCCATAAATATGATATTTTAATAAACTTTTTATTCAAAAATATAACGATGAAAATATGACTATTTTTAATTTGGGTCCTACTTACTATTTTTTTTAAATAAAAGTGTGTTTTTATAAATTAAAATTGTCCATTTTCAAACTTGAAATCTTGTTTAGAGACCAAGAAATCCAAGATGGTTATAATTATTATCATGGTTACTTTATACATATTCAAATTACTTACTTTTAGTATTAGAAAAGAGTCATCACATGATTTTATGTTATTGTTCCATAAATGGATAACATGATAAAAAGGGGGTGGGCTCTGTAGCTAGGTTTTGCTAGCTGCATCCTTGAATCCATGGAGTGCAGGCGAGGGCGAGGGCCACTTCCAGGGAGAACACGGGCGAGGGCGAGAGCCACTACCAAGGCGAACACGTGCGAGGATGAGGGCCACTACCAGGGCGAGCAGACTATGCAGTGAGAGTAGGGTGAGTGCAGGTCCAGTGGTGGTGGCGGAGGGTCGAACTCTACAAGATCTGTAGTGTGGCGGTGCTCTGGGATGACTGTGGGTGAGTGAGGGCTCTACAAATGGTAGCGGAAACAGAACCCTGCGGTGGCTACCTCCTATTCAAGGCGGAGCTTCACCCTACGTCTGCAAAAGTTGTAACGACCAAAGTTGTAACGACTTCTGGTGAGATTCCACTTTCTTCCTGGGCAGCCTTTGCTTTGGTGTTAAAGGGCTCATCTCCAAATGTGCGACGATATTTATCGTTGGAGTTTTGCGATGGTGGAGGATTCTGAGGTTTGTTGCAGTGGGTGTTTTGTCATCTCCTTGGTTTTTTTGGACCCTCTTGACCTCTACCACCTTGACTAGAAGAGGTATTGGACCATAGCTTTGAGGTCCACACTGGGGGAATGTGGTGTTTTGTTTAACACTTTGAGGTCCTTTTGGGGCATGCGATGTTGGGTAAACACTTTGAGGTCCTTTGGGGGCATGCAACATCTAGTTTAGTTTATTTTCTGGTGTTTGTTGGGGGTTTTATCCCTATTTTGTATCACATTTTGCAGCCTTCATGTTGGTTCTAGTGATTTTCTAGTTCTTTTAGGGATGTAGTAGTGTATGTTTATGAGCATGGTCTATGGACTAGTTTTTCTATGAACATATGTATGGTCAAGAAGATGTAAAAAAAATATTTTCACTAATATAATTGAGCGAATTTTCTATTGGGAAAAATGTTATTGTTCCACAACATTAAGATGTAATTATTATATGTTTGAACAATGGGCTTAGCATGTATTTAGAAGGGTTCATGTTAAGTTACAAGTTCAAAATCCAGTGTATGTCAAGTAAAGTAATAATGTCCAATGTGGAGGTCTCTTTGTCTAGGAGAAGAAAGGTACAAGCTAGATTTCAAGGTATCCCTATAAACTAGTGTAAGTATAGACTTAAGACACTTTAAAATAAAGAGAGGAAACTATAATGATATACATTTTAGGTAATAATAGTATACATTAATGCTTAAAAATTGAACAAGAATGAAAAACATATTCATAGATTTATCTTGAAAATTAATTTGTATGTTTATTTTATTCTCTCTTTAAATAATGAATTAATGGTTTACTTGTTAAATGTGTGAAGCAAATTCAAGCAATGCCAATTTTCCTTCCTATTAGTACTTTGAATGGTTGGAAAAAACCATTTTTATTAGTCCCTGCTGTAGGCATAGAGGGACTATAGCGATCGATAATTCGTTGACCTCGTATTAGTTTGACCACAAATATTTCCATATTATCTATTGTTGAAATGAGGGAACTAAAAAACATCGATTTTTATATAATAAAAAGTAACATATATGTCATGATATGATTGGACAAAGGATTGGAGATCTTATTGCCGGCTTCACTATTCTCAATGTTATATAAGTTGGCATATCCAAAGTATTTGATCGTATATGGTCTTCTTGAATCATATATTTTTTTATGCATTGCTCGAAGGTGGATTAATTCTAGCATTAGTTCAAATGTTTGGCTTAGCATTTTCTACTGGCTAAATTTATCCCAATGGAAGTTTTTCCTTCGAATACATTCTCTAGCATATTACTATGTGTGATTTTTTATTTATTCTTGCGTGCTTCGAGAGAATAGGCCGGCCACATTGAATTCTTTCTTAAATGTTTGCACAGGGCTACACCCTTCGACGGTTCTAACAGTCTTAATTGTTTACCTAACAGTTATGGCAGCCTTAAATGTTTATTGTACAAATGTGTTGCAATACAATTTCATTCCATTTTTTTATGGTGTTGTTTGCAATGAAATTGTGCAGAATTGTTCTCCACCGGCATCACTGGTTCAGTGGTTGATGCTTGTTCGTTGGTTCGTTCCACGGTTTTTGTTCTTGTTTGATTCAACTTTGCAAAGTTGAGGTCCTGCAATTGTAGTTGGACCTCTTCGTGGTTGTCCGCTGGTTTGTTGTTCTTCAACTTTGCAAGTTTTTGGACCTGTTGTTGCAGTTTATCGGTTTTGGGGCTCAGCTCTTGTCATCCCTCGTTGATGGGTAAGTTTACGTGCCATCATTTCATTGCTATTTTTCAATGGTGGGGGTCCCTGCCTAGAAATTATGTTGCAGACCATCTTTGTCTATGCTCTTAATTTATGTTCATGGAAACCATGCGTCTTCATTTGCCAGTTGCCATGACCATAGCTATTTCAAAAATTGCAATGTAGAGGGGTTTTTGAAAACGAGTTTGGAGATATCAGAAGACGGAACCATCCAGTGGGGTGTAGAGGAAGGGTTGTTTCCTTTGTCTCGTCCTTTCTATTTTACAGAACTTTTTCTGCCTCTGGCAAGCTTGTAGGATTCACACCATGAATAGGGGTGTTATTTATTTGCATTGTTTCTTCTGTTTGGTTCACTTTCTAGTGTGGGTTTTCTTTCTTTTCATCTTCTATGGGGACTAAGGGGGATTAAAGTTGACAATAAGAAGGTTGAAGGATACATATGGGGATTGGTAAGTAGTTCCACGCTTGTAGTTTTCCTTTTTTTCTTTTTCTTTTTTTCGTTTTATTCTTTTTTTCCCCTTTTCTCTGTTTTCATGCAAACTGGAAGTAGCTAAGAAACATATTCAAAATGACATTTCAAAATATGAAACAAGTAATATATGTTGAGTCGTATGAAATAGATACACACTCCATTATACATGACAACATTGATGAGGTGTTGCATAGAAATGGCCTTTTTAGATTGGATTCATTCTCATATACTGTAGGGGATTGCCTTTTCAATGCATTTCAGGTTATACTGCATTTCCGTTATTCCTCGACTAACCTGCGCAATGGATTGATAGATTATTTCTTGGTCTATTTAAAAAATAGCGACGATGAGGCATTAGATTTGTATGAATACGAACTGGAATTTGATTTTCTTCGGCAGTTGCATGGAATACATGATATCGCTACGTATTTTTCAAAGATGCAATTGTCTGCATATCCAATTCTGCCTGCACATGAGAGGGGACTTTGGGGAGATATATTTGTATACGGTGGTTGTCTAACTAGCTCAATATATCAATTTGAATATGGTCATTGACAATAAAAACAAGATATGCATTATTCAACAAAACTGCATCTAACAATCCATATTACATCTTGTTCCATGATGCCAATCCTATCAGTGGTCATTATGAACCACTATTGTACAGAAAATTGTCCATATGAAATTTTGAAGGAGCTGATATTTACTTGTCCCTCATTTTCAAAGACCTTGAATCGCAGTGGAAATGGATTATGCATCGCATAGACTGCCATGGTTTA
>ML843717.1:9794-24571 GCA_009831015.1 Picea engelmannii | reverse complement strand
ACTATTCTCAATGTTATATAAGTTGGCATATCCAAAGTATTTGATCGTATATGGTCTTCTTGAATCATATATTTTTTTATGCATTGCTCGAAGGTGGATTAATTCTAGCATTAGTTCAAATGTTTGGCTTAGCATTTTCTACTAGCTAAATTTATCCCAATGGAAGTTTTTCCTTCGAATACATTCTCTAGCATATTACTATGTGTGATTTTTTATTTATTCTTGCGTGCTTCGAGAGAATAGGCCTGCCACATTGAATTCTTTCTTAAATGTTTGCACAGGGCTACACCCTTCGATGGTTCTAACAGTCTTAAGTGTTTACCTAACAGTTATGGCAGCCTTAAATGTTTATTGTACAAATGTGTTGCAATACAATTTCATTCCATTTTTTTATGGTGTTGTTTGCAATGAAATTGTGCAGAATTGTTCTCCACCGACATCACTGGTTCAGTGGTTGATGCTTGTTCGTTGGTTCGTTCCACGGTTTTTGTTCTTGTTTGATTCAACTTTGCAAAGTTGAGGTCCTGCAATTGTAGTTGGACCTCTTCATGGTTGTCCGCTGGTTTGTTGTTCTTCAACTTTGCAAGTTGTTGGACATGTTGTTGCAGTTTACCAGTTTTGGGGCTCAGCTCTTGTCATCCCTCGTTGATGGGTAAGTTTATGTGCCATCATTTCATTGCTATTTTTCAATGGTGGGGGTCCCTGCCTATAAATTATGTTGTAGACCATCTTTGTCTATGCTCTTAATTTTTGTTCGTGGAAACCATGCGTCTTCATTTGCCAGTTGCCATGACCATAGCTATTTCAAAAATTGCAATGTAGAGGGGTTTTTGAAAACGAGTTTGGAGATATCAAAAGACGGAACCATCCACTGGGGTGTAGAGGAAGGGTTGTTTCCTTTGTCTCGTCCTTTCTATTTTGCATAACTTTTTTTGCCTCTGGCAAGATTGTAGGATTCACACCATGAACAAGGGTGTTATTTATTTGCGTTGTTTCTTCTGTTTGGTTCACTTTCTAGTGTGGGTTTGCTTTCTTTTCATCTTCTATGGGGACTAAGGGGAATTGAAGTTGACAATAAGAAGGTTGAAGGATACATATGGGGATTGGTAAGTAGTTCCACGCTTGTAGTTTTCCTTTTTTTCTTTTTCTTTTTTTCGTTTTATTCTTTTTTTCCCCTTTTCTCTGTTTTCATGCAAACTAGAAGTAGCTAAGAAACATATTCAAAATGACATTTCAAAATATGAAACAAGTAATATATGTTGAGTCGTATGAAATAGATACACACTCCAGTATACATGACAACATTGATGAGGTGTTGCATAGCAATGGCCTTTTTAGATTGGATGCATTCTCATATACTGTAGGGGATTGCCTTTTCGATGCATTTCAGGTTATACTGCATTTCCGTTATTCCTCGACTAACCTGTGCAATGGATTGATAGATTATTTCTTGGTCTATTTAAAAAATGGCGACGATGAGGAATTAGAGTCGTATGAATACGAACTGGAATTTGATTTTCTTCGGCAGTTGCATGGAATACATGATATCGCTACGTATTTTTCAAAGATGCAGTTGTCTGCATATCCAATTCTGCCTGCACATGAGAGGGGACTTTGGGGAGATATATTTGTATACGGTGGTTGTCTAACTAGCTCAATATATCAATTTGAATATGGTCATTGACAATAAAAACAAGATATGTATTATTCAACAAAACTGCATCTAACAATCCATATTACATCTTGTTCCATGATGCCAATGCTGTCAGTGGTCATTATGAACCACTATTGTACAGAAAATTGTCCATATGAAATTTTGAAGGAGCTGATATTTACTTGTCCCTCATTTTCAAAGACCTTGAATCGCAGTGGAAATGGATTATGCATCGCATAGACTGCCATGGTTTACAGCTAGCAACAATTGTTGTGTCTAGCTGTGGAGATAGTATGTTCAATGTAATTTCTTGTTTGGTAGCAGTAGAGTTCGATGTTCATTCGATGTGTCTTTACACTATACAGTCCTTTTGCAATGCAATTATAGGCAGTAGCCAACAGGATTTTAGTTGCTTGCATGAACACCTTTCGCCATATCTCCTAGAAAATATGTTGGCAACTGCAAGTTGGAAAGAATACATTGTAAATATGGTGTTTCCATATGACAAAGGAAATGTGGAGGGTTGCAGATTTTGTTTGCAATGGCTATCTATCATATTCATAGTAAATATCCAGGTCTGGTCGGCCCTGCCAGATGACATTGTCCATTCTTGGTCTATTGATTCAAATTACGATCGAACAATTCACATCCTCTCGTTGAAAACAAATACAACACATGTCCATTATCAACCTTTGCTTGGACATATCATCGGTTCAGGGTTCAATTTCCATGCCACCCAAACCACATCGAATCTGCATACATGTGGCATGCTTTTTAGTGAGAATGAAACTCATCCCAGCTGTGATATGGCCATACAGGGCTTAAACAAATAAAGTAAAGTTATCACAAATTGGAAAAAGTCATGTGTGAAATTCATCCCAATTGTGATGAGGCCATACAGGCCTTAAACAAAAAATGTAGGCTAAGTTATCACAACATGAATCAGAGTGAAATTCATCACAGTTTCCATCAGGTCATCCTTCCCTTGAAAAAAAAACGTAGAGTAAGTTACCACAACTTGAAAAAGGTCATGCACGAGAGAAAAAATACATTGGTAGGCTTCCTTTTAGAGATAAACTCACATATCACAATCTAAAAAAATTGTACGTGCGCAACACAACAAAAATAGGTACGGTCACATATCTCACAATGGTCATGCAACTATCACATTTCATGGGCTCAAAGCAACACCATGCAGTACTACCAATGAAAACCAACAAACACTTTCTACCTATACTTCCCTATGAAAGAAACATGCAACACATGCCTACATGAAACAAATCAAAGACACTCTTTCCATTGTATGTGAAATTTGTGAACAATTGAATTTCACAAAAAACAGTAAGTCTTTTTCGCCTTATTTGGAAGGAGAATACCTCTGCTTGACAGTGCATGATAAAACATTTTTCTTCCATGCAAACAGTCGCTTGAAAATGGAAAACTGCCACAATTTGCAACCCCTGACCAAATAAGATGTAATACACCACTACCAGATGTAAGTGCACTTACAGAACTTGAAGAGAGACTTGTGTCTCTAGAAATTTCATTTGCACAAATCAGGCCCTGGGGCTATAAATGACCCCATATGGGCTTAACAGGATCAATTATTAATGTGCATGTTCAGCTAGATGTTGTGAAAAAATAATTTCCACAATTCATTAGCGATACAATGACAATTGTTGTGGCTCTCAAAATATGCTTGCGATACAAAAATGTGTATCAGACAGGAAAAGTGTGTGTGCATGTTGTTATGAAAGCATTAAATGAATTATGTTCCAGGGCCCTGTATGAAGTACAAAACATTTGTATAAATGGGAACTGGAACAATGTTCTTGGAGAAGAGGATGCCAACTCTGTAGAGACTCTCGAAAATGCTAGTGAATTTGATACAAGTGATGAATCAGAGAATGAAACACCTGCTGAGACATTGGTGCATGGATTCACTGATTCACGGTGCATTCGTGACTTGCAAGACAAGATTGTTGAAATTTCACCTACTGAGGGGCAACGTCCACTTGGAATATTCAAGGAAAAATTTGTTGAGGAAATGAACTTCCCAACACTCTTCTATGGAGATCCAAGTGCCATTGACATTACAAAATGATTTAGTTGTCATAAAATAGTCCGATGGGAGCTTCTACATTCAAGCGGTGACTTCTCCTGTCACATAACAAATTTGTTTTTCAAAACAATGTGCATAATAATAGAGCAAGTTTTGTCTTGCATGTGGGTCCGAATAAGAAAAGGACAGTTACAAGGAAGAAAGTTGTTGGCCAAGGATTTCAAATACAAAGTAAACCTAGAAAAAAATTTGAAATCTGATATTGGATACATAGATTTCAAAAACATTCGCACCTTTCCTGACTATTTGCAACAAAACAAGAAAACTATTTTTGCAATGATCCGGCAATTGGGTCGTCCAACATTTTTCATCACATTTACAAGTGCAGAGCATTGTTGGGATCTTTTAGCATCAGAAGTCACTCCTGGATTGCAACAGGAGCAAAGCCCAATGCCCATCTGTTTTATGTCACGATAAGTTTAATGGATGATCAAATGGTTAGAGACCCAGGACAAAATCACTCTAGCTCAGGGACCAAGTTTGGTATGTAAAGAACAAAGGAGGTCTTGATCTAACTTCAGTCATTGGGTTGATTGTAAAATGGGTAGGTGGAAGACTTGGTGAGAGGAGTGAGCAAAACTACCTCGGGCAATAGGCCTTTCAGCAGTTTGCAGAAGAAAAACTCTAAATGCAAGATCCTCTTGGTTCAGAGTTTCAGGTAACTGAAGGGGTGACTTGATTGGATCCTCCAATTCCAAGTCATTCAGCGTTGAGAAAATCGCAAGACTTATTAGAGACAATGCAGTTGTTACAGTGATCCAACCTACATCATCCTATAACAGCTACAACTCGACTGGATCCTCCAATTCCGAGCTGTTCTAATACAGTATGAACAAAGACATGGAAATAAGTTGACATTCATAAGGAAAGAAGTCTTAGATGTTAATACATAACCAGAATAACCAGTGCTTCATTAAAGATTTTACAATCGGGAGCCTTGCTCAACCATTGATCCTTTACAAAATACCAGGACTGAGTCTATATACTCAGAAACATTTGCCTAACAGAGGCGTGCTCAGTCATCCAAGGCGTGGTGTCCCTTGAGTCAAACTCAGACAGGTATTCTTCGTCAGACTCCACCTTAACTGCACATGGCTCTTGCAAGGGGAGTAGTTGAGCCATTAAGTGTTGACTTAGTGTGTGCAAACCTCCTTGGCTAATCGAGGACTCGGCATGGCACCTTTGGAAAAAATTGGTACACGGGACCTTCTCGGGCAGACAGCTTGCCGGATCCTCCACTCTTTACACTTAATGAATGAGGAGAGGTTTCAACCACCCCCTCTCACCTTCATTTACTCCAATCGAGAACCAGGATTGAGATTGAATCAGATGGCACCTGGAGATCGTGATGATCCCTTATGTGACTAAACCCGATGCCTTTGGCCTCTCTTGCACAACTCTTTTATTTCCCAAGTGATCACAAGTTGTGACCCTGCGTTTATTCTCAAAGGCTCTTTCGGCGTTCGTGAATAGGAAGGAGTTGATCCTTGCTTATCATAGTCCCAATGAGAGAAATGCCGAGATGGCTTAATTGGGCGCCACGCGTCCCTCTCATATCTAACGGTCCTAAACTCACTCAAAGATACTGTGGACCCGGGTCCTGGATGCTCTTGGCACTTCGTGTCTCGGGGATATGAAGGAGCTTCTCCTTGCACTTCGGAGTCGAGATGGGTGAAAAGGAGAGGAGCCTAATCGTGCACCAGGTGTCCCCTTGAATGGACGGCTGAGACTGCTCTGTGATACTGCGGGCCCGACTTTGGGCGCTTTTGGTGCTTCGGGGTTCGGGGTTTCAATATGTAGAACGATATGGGACCCTCACCCTTCGAACTCCCAAATGCCTAAATGCCGACGTGACTAGATCTCACACCACGCGTCCTTTGGATGGACGGCTTCTATCCTTTCCCGCATGCAATATGGGCGCTATCCATCACGCTAATATCGGCGCAACTCCGCTAACCGTGATTTCTTGTCGACCGTCGATCTGCTCTTGTGGATGAATCTGGACCATCGACAATATAATTTCGTCCGCTTACTTGCTTGGAAGCCTGAAACGATATTTTTTCCTGTCGCGCTTGGGTGTTTCTCATGCAACTTGCAGACCTGAATACTATTGCGTCTAGGACAAGAATTGTTACTAACATTAGGATCCATGGGGGATAGAGTCATCCCTGTGATGGTCTAAGGACTCATTTTGCAGTTCCAGTGCCTTGTTATTGGGCTATGGAGTCATTTATTTAAAACTTAAAGACGGAAAGAAAACAATATTCACAACCGCGAAAGAGCCATGTGCGGCTCAAGAGAAAAATATTTTTAGGAAATTCCCATTCATAGGGCCATTGAAAGCTTCTTGATCCTTCAAATCCCGTAACCTGTAGGTGTTATTCGAGAATACTTCAGAGACTTTGAAAGGCCTAATCCACAAGGCTTCAAATTTTCCGTGCTTGCCTTTATCTTGTTTAGGAGCATCCCATTTCAATACCAGGTCTCCTATCTGAAACTCTTCCTTCTTGGCCTTCTTATCAAAAAATTGCTTGATCCTTTGCTGATGGTGTTGAATTCTGCCCATTACCTGCTCCCTGCCCTACTGGACTTCCACTAGCTGATGAATTCTCCTAATTATGTCATCAAGCTCCTCTTGATGATCCTGGAGGAATTTTTCTACAGAAATGGCTAAATGAGAAGGAAAAACAACCTCTTTTCCATAGACTAATTGGAAAGGAGAGATGCCTATAGATCTCTTCATGGTCACTCGATCGGCCCATAGAGAAAATTTCAATCTTGAGTGCCAGGCCTTCTTGTTGTCTTCCAACAATCTTTTGATGATCCTTATCAGGTGTTTGTTGGAGGACTCTGCTAAACCATTGCCCTGAGGATAGTATGGGGTGGAGTGAATCAGTTTGATCCCGAATTGCTCACAGAACTTGGCTAACGGCTCAGCCCTAAAAGAGGCTGAGTTATCAGTGACAATCTTACTTGGGCAGTCGAATCTTGTGATGAGGTCTTCTAGGAATCCAATGATTACCTTGTGGGAAGCACTCCTGGTGGGGATAGCTTCAATCCACTTGGTAAAGAAATTTGTAGCAATCAAGATCCATCTGTGTTGCCCACTGGAAGCGGGGTGAATTTCTTCAATGAAATCTAGGCCCCATTGCTAGAAAGGTCCTGAAACAACCACAGGTTTTAACGCCAAAGACTTGAGCTGTTGTTTTCCTGCAAACCTTTGACATTTGATGCAAGATTTGACCCTTCTGCAGACGTCAGTGAATACGGTGGGCCAGTAGTACCCAGCCCTGAGGATTTTGTAGGCTGTGGTTTTCTAGAAATGATGCCCTCCACATAGGCTGTCGTGAAATTCAACCATGATCCTGTCAGCCTCTTGCGGATCTACACATTTCAAAAGCAACCCCAAGGGGTCTTTCCAATATAAAACTTGATCGATAAGCCAGTATCTGACTGCTTTGAGCTTCAGAGCTTTTTCCTTGTTTCTTTGCAGGCTGTCTGGAGGACGCAGCTCTTGTAGGAAATATATGACATCCTTATACCAGGGACATCGAGCCAATGGGGGCTCCCTTTGAGGGTCTATTTCAGACAGCTAACCCTGATGAATTCCTAAGCATTCGTTGATGAAACTTACCCCCAAGGCTTGGCAATTAGCGTCATCCAATAGCTTGGCTAAACCTTGACCTTTGATCAGTTTGGTAGGCTTTATTTCCACGTCAAATTCCAGAATCTTGGCTATCCACTTACTCCTCCTCCCGTCTATGTCAGGCTGAATAAGAATATCTTTAACAGCAGCTGAGGGGACATAGGCAATGATTTTTTACTGCAGGACATAGATTCTAAATGCCTTGAGAGCCTTTACCAGGTCATAGTCCTGCTTCTCCATAGTGTCATACCTGACTTCGGCATTCCTCAATGCTCGGCTAAAATAGGCAATAGGCTGCTCTAGCCCAACCTTGTTTGTCTGTAGTAAAACAGCAGCCACCGTGTCAGGTGAGGCAAAGGAGAAAATAAGGAAATCCTTTGAGTAATCGGGATTCATAAGCACAGGGGCTTCAATCAGGGCCTTCTTTATTTGCTCAAAGGACTTTCGCAATTCATAAGTCCACCTTACTTCATTTCCCTTCCTTAACATGGTTGTTATAAGTTTTACCTCCTCAGCAAAGTTAGGCACAAACCTCCTCATAAAATTAATCTTACCAAGGAAAGATTGGACCTCCTTCCTGGACCTCGGGATTGATAAGGCTTGTATTGCCTCAACTCTGCTAGGATTGATCTTGACTCCTTTCGTTGATACTATGTGGCCTAGTAACTTTCCCTCCTGCATGGAGAATAGATATTTCTTGGGGTTTAATGAAATGCCAAAACTCCTACATTTCAGGAAAACCTTCCTGAGATGACAACAGTGTTCTTTATCATATTTTGAAAATATTGTGATTTCATCTAGATACATGACCACAAATTTATCCTTTTACCCAATGAAAGCTATGTCCATGGCACATTGAAACGTCACCCCTGCATTCATCAATCCAAAAGGCATTTTGGCATACATGAATGTGCCCCATGGAGTGGTAAATGTCGTCTTTTCCCTATCCTCAGGCAAAACAGAGATTTGGTTGTAGCTAGAGAAGCCATCGATCATGGACATTCTGGATTCTCTTGTTACCCTTTGCAATATATGTTCCATCTTTGGTAAGGGGTAGTTATCCTTCCGTGAGATCCTATTCAGGTTTATGAAGTCTACACAGAGTCTGATTTCTCGATTCTTTTTCCTTACTGGTACCAAGTTGGCCACCCACTCTGAATATCTCAGTGGTATGATGATTTGGGCTTGTAGCAGCTTCTTCACTTCCCTCTCCATAATAGGCAGCAACATAGGATTGATCTGTCTTAAATTCTTCCTAAACGACTTTGCCTCCCTTTTCAACAGGATTTTATGCTCAATGACAGAAGTGTTATATTTTTTGAGATATTCATAGGTCCAGGCAAACACATCAGCAAATTCCCTCAAAAGTCCAGCATATTCAGACCTTTGCTCCTTTGTCAGACTTCTTGACAATTTGACAAACTTGGGCTCACTCTTAGAGCTAATGTTGCACTGAATAGTACCAGCATCATCCTCCGAGATTTCCCCTTTTAATGACACATAATTTCTATCAAAAAGCATTTCCAAAGGAGCCAGTCCCCTTGGAATATGGTTGTTGGGGAGCTGCACAATGTTACGCTCTTCTATTTTACTCAGAAACTTACCCCCATCAAGCTCTTCCTCAGAGACAGAGTCTTGGTCAATATGCATCTCTAAAAATTCTTCGACAGTCTCCAAGAATTTCTTGATCTCGAGATCATCCTCGAATACCTTCCAATGTTTGACGTTGCCAGGTATGGAAGGCCTGTATTTTACTTCCACATCATATCTGAATTTGGGAGGCAAGGGTACTTTGAAATTGCTTGTTGATGTAGCCAAGGAATTTGCCATTGTGTTATTCTCTCTTGGGATGAAAGAAATGTTGAATGCTAAGAGGAAACTGTCAATTAAGTCCCATACCTCATTTTTGTAACTTCTGAGTCGAGGATGCTTGGCCTGGTAAGCGTTTCTAATCTGCTGGACCACCAACTCTGCATCTCCGAACACTGCTAGTTCTTGAATTCCCATTTCCTTTGCAGCTCTTATTCCTAGAACAAGAGCTTCGTATTCTGCCACATTGTTAGTAGCTTCAAATTATAGCTTGTATGAAAGAGACATGGTTTCCTGAGCAGGTGATACAAAAGATACCCCAGCACCAGCGCCTTCCCTGGAAGAGGCTCCATCAAAAAACATTTTCCAGATGGGGGAGATGGGGGGAGAAAATTCATGAGGAGTGGCGGGTTTCTTTCTGAGTTTAATAGGAGGCTCGGGAGCATGAGTGAGTTGTAGTAAACTGGAACCTAAATCAGTGTCCAAGGAAAAAATAGGATGGTTGTTAGGATTGGCTTCAGCACTGATTATATAGGCCAATTGGGCTTCTCTGTATAGCCTCCTATGCTCTCCTCCAAACACTGGGATAGTAGCATAGGTTAGGTCCATCTGCAGAGTTCCCCCCAGTATTTTTATCCAAGATCTCGATAAAAACATACTGAACTTGGGGCGAACATCAGCCACTACAACATCCATGACCACACTTTTCATGGGCAACTGAAACAAGTTCATGACCAGGTCTTTGATAACTCCTAGACATTGAAATTTTCTGGAGTCAAAGGAATAGAGGTCATGATAGGCTCGAGTGACTTCCAGCCCTAACTCTTCCATGACAGTTTTGGGCATGAGGTTGTGAGAAGCCCCCGAATCCATCAAGCAGTTGTGCAGTACCTTGTCATGTATGTTCAAGGAAGTGTAGAAGGGAGGGGATGAGTCATTCCTGTATTCTACCACAGGACCTAGAATAACTGCACGCTTTTCATCTTGCAAATTAATGGATTCTATGGGAAGGCATGAGACCTCAAATTGTAAAAGCTCAGAGAAGCATTTCTTGAACCCTTCATGTTTAATCAATTCATTTAGGGGCACAGGGATTCTGATCTTTTGAATTTCATGCTCAAAATTAAAACAAGATGTAAGCTTCGAAATTTCTTCTATTTTGGGGACATGACTCTGGACAATGGGAGAGAGGGGTCGGGTCTTCTTACCTCTGTGACTGTCTGCTACTTCATTAGCAGGTTTCTCTGTTCTAGTGAACTGCTTAGGAGCATCAGGTGCTACTGTCCTTTTCTTGGACCTCAGGTCATACCTGCCTTGGCTGCCACTAGCCTTGTTTTCCTTGCTCAATTCATTTAGCTGACTGTCCATGAGAGACTCCTCGTATGCTGATTGAGTGAGATGAGGAAAAGGAGGAGTGTCTCTGAAGAAATGGATTTCAGGATCAAGCTCATTTGTTTCCCCTTCTTCTTCCTTGTCCATAAAATTGTTTTGGAAAGGGGCCTGAATTTTCTGGTCTTCTCTGTCTCTTCCCCTCTCTCTTTGCACAGTAGGGGAAACAACATTGTTTGGTCCCCTGAAACCTCCTTTATTTTCAGTGCTTTGAGGGCCCTTGTATTCTTGCCTCCCCTCCACCTTCATTCTCTCCATCTCTGCAGATAGATACTTCACCATCTTGGTCAGTTCATCCACTTGAGGGTGGGGCACCGATGGGCTAGAAGTTGAGGCTTCAGATCTTCCCTTTCTCTTGTCTGTGTCGGCCTTGTTCCTCGGTCTATCAGCTGCTAATACATTAGATTCCACCTCTATGGATGCATCTTTAATTTGAGCTAAGGAGGTGGCTCTTCTTTCTCTCAATAAAAGACAGAAATCGGGACCAAACGCACTAGCATAAGAAATCTTGGTCGAGGCTTCTGAGGGTTTTATCTCAGCAGGAATTTTATTATACATCTTATTGAATATTTTGGAGAAGTCAGAGACAGACTCTCCTTACATCTTCTTCAAATACCTGAACTATATCATGTAACACATGAAATCCTTCCTATCTCCCCACTGCCTCAGGAAAGAACTATCCAGAGCTCCGATCTCAGCAATAGATCCGGGGGTCAATCCTATAAACCACTTCCTCACCTCACCATCCAAGATCTGGATGAAAAATCTCATCCATACATCTTCATTCTCAATGTTCAGGTTGTCTTCATAACTGTAGAAAGAATCCAGGTGCTCTTCCGCAGTTATGTCCCCTTCCCCAGTGAACTTGGGCATATACTTAAAGTAATCTCCAGCAGGGAGAGGATTCATAGGATGGGGTAGGATTAAGGGAGCATATCTGGCAGTGACTATGGCGTCCATTCTATTTAGAGGGGGATTAGCACCAGCCATAGGAATATTAGGTGGAGGAGAACTTGGAGGAGAAGGATTTCGCGAAGGGGCTACTGGGAATGAGTCTTGAAGTGGAATGGGAAACAAAAGGGGATTTAAGAAGAAGGCTAATGGACTCAAGTCAGCAGATGCTCCTCTTTGTGCAGGAGTGGTAACAGTAACAAGAGGAGGAGTGGTAAAGATAGGAGTGGGGAAATCTTCTGCGGTCCTGGGTCTATGCCAAAGTACAGATTCAGAGGAGAGGGGAGTGACAAGGATTTCTCCCCCCAATCCCAGACCGGGAAGGGAAAACTCAGCAGGAACACTCCTGAAATTCAGGAAACGGGAAACCTCAGAAAGAGGTCTGTTAAGAAACTGATGAGGAGAAATGGAGTTCCTACAGAAGGAGATGGTGGATTACCTATTTCGGTGGTGGAAGCTTCTTCTTCAGAGGCCTTTCCTTTTCTGAGAACCACCTCCGGATCAGTTTTAGGTGTAGATAGAGGCAGTTGTGGATGGGACCGCGTGTGTCTGCCTCTGAAATCCACAATTATCACGGCAGGTTTGCCACAGTGGAGTCATCACAATGGAGTTTCCAGGTGCATAGCAGCAATCTTCAAAGGATCTGATACCTGATGCACCTTCAGAATTAGAGGCTCAATGTCGTTTAATCCCAGGGAAAATTTTCAACTTCGTCCCCGGCAACGGTGCCATAAATGTTAGCGTCAGAAGTCACTCCTGGATTGCGACAGGAGCAGAGCCCAACGCCCATCGGTTTTATGTCACGATAATTTTAATGGATGATCAAATGGTTAGAGACCCAGGACGGAATCACTCTAGCTTAGGGGCTGTCGAGCTCCAGATATACCATGTAAATCAACATTTAATTGTCAACCCGGGAAGGTAGACTTAGAGGAACCAGCACAGGAAATGCAGGGCTGAAGAGGGGGTTTAAAGGATGCCAAACTAATCTTTGAAATGCTAAAAGAAACTCGCTGGAAAGAACTATTGTACCCTACTTTGCTCTGTACTACTCAGTACTACTCGGTACTAACCGGTAATGTTCTGTATATGCATGTAAAATATAAACCTTCTACTGTAATCAAAAGAAACTTCTCTATCTCATGAGATATCTGAACCATTTCCTGAATGTTAATCAGTCTAAATGTGAAAACTGAAGAAGTGAAATCAATGGCTAAAAAGATAATGCTAAACTGAAATCTTGGAATGCTAACCCTCTGTGCAATCAAATGGAATGCTAATTCTATGCTATTAAACCCATGAGAAGACTGGCAATGTAGATTGGGGTCGAAACTTTACTAAAAAGTAATGGATGAAATCTACTGTAAATACAATGTTATCAGCTCTGTTTCCATCGAAGGGGGCCCTGCCTTCTCTGTCAACAGTCTGTTCTCTAAATCAACACATACAGGCAAATAAATAACTCACAGCTAAAATGGCAAGAACAGAAATCGGATTACTGGAACTCTCACTATTTTATTGAAAGATAAGAACAATACAACTGCTTGGAGACTTTCATTCCTCTCTCTGATCTATGCTACGTCTATCCCCCCATTTCTCAAACCTTTTCTCGAGCATAGAAGCTCTCATCTCACGTTTTCCAACCCTCTGGCAATGCATGGCATCTCTTTACATAGCGTTCCAGATCTCTGGCAATGCATGGCATCTCTTTATAGAACGTTTCATATCTCTGGCAATGCGTGGCATCTCTTTACAAACGTTTCAGACCTCTAGCAATGCGTGGCTTTTCTCCCCAGAAGTTATAAAACAGTTTTAAGAATATTGCCGGAGGATGAGACACGTTTTACATAGTTAATCATGCCACGATTTTCTTCCTTGCGTTATGCACGAATTTAAATGCTTGATGCCAGCTGTTTCAATGATTCAAACAAACGGTTTTCCCCCCTGCGTTACACATGCATAGATTTATGAAGTGGCAGAGGGTGCCAACTATTATGTCCAGGAAAGGTCCAGCTGTAGTGATTCCTCCTCAAATCGCAGAGCACTCTGGAAAACTGAGAAGAAAGTGTTCCCTTGGACCAAATGAAACATGAACATACCCCGATCCTCCACTAGCACTACCAGGGTTAACAATAACCCCATGTCTTTTTGCAAACAACTTCAACACCACCACTTGGTAACTTTGCCCATATTTGTCCAATGATTGAAACAATTGTGCTCCAAGGCCCTTGACTTCAGAAGGATATGCTATCTATACAATTTTCCAGCCCATCATACCATAATCTTTAGAAAAAGAGAATACATTGATAATGTGTGGAGCCTCTACACAAGTATGTTTCAACCCATCATAAAATAATCATAAGTATTATCCTCTATAAGCGAACACCCTGCATTCTTGCAAAGTTCAGCTATTCTCTGCAGAAGAGGATTATTGTTGCATTTATAGTTGAATTCTTCGCTCATTTGTGGCTTTGGAAGCACTTCATGGTTTTTGTATACAATGGAATATATATGTGTAACAGCACAGAAAGAATTCCATTTGCTAAACAAAAGACTTCAGGAGAGTAAACAATATCCTCAAGAACCAGCAAGAAAATGTTATAAATCCGGAGCCCAACATCCCCCGATGCCCAGCCTTTTGCATGTCCTCATGCAAACGAATTCACCTCTTAAACACTGGCATGTAATGGAATGTTAACAGTTCCAAGAACTGTCCACCTTGATTAATAGGAACTGCTGAGAAGAACCCCTACACTCTGAGCATATGCTGTCAACTTATCCAATTTCCCTTATCAAACCTTCCAAACCTTCTAAGAGCTGGGTAAATTTAGCAGCTTCGTTGATATCTTCACTGGGTGCGAGCAGGTACCTGGTACTGGTAAGCTCTGTTTAGTATCAACATTATGTTAAAGAGACAAATATACCAGGAATGGCGCTCAGCATTTAAACTCTTGATGGCCACGTCCAAAACTCAGGAAAACAAATAGCTTAACCAATGCACAATCCTTCATCATTATCTACCATTCCATTGTTATAAATAAGATTTGGAACACCTCTGTTTAATAGCTTGTACACATGGCTGGGAGTGTCTGATGTCTGAAGGTAGTAGTGATAGTAAAATAGATGCATTGTGTTGCAATGATATTAAAAAGAATGCCACAGCAATGAGTGAGGTTTTGCAAGAATCCATAAGAAGAAGACTTCAT
>ML843716.1:10725-30740 GCA_009831015.1 Picea engelmannii | reverse complement strand
AGAGCTTAACTATGGACTCCGTGGGGTTTTCTTTTTCGTAAATTTAGTCCCTCAGGCCCGAAAAAGGAATAAAATTATACCTGAGGATACTCTTCTAAAGAATGAGAATTCAATAGAGTATTCCTTTGTTCGTACAGTTGACCGTCCAGACTGAAAAATGGGTTAACTACCGCCGGACAGACGTGACTTCAAACTTCAGTGTAACGAGCGTGAAAGGTCACAAGATCGCTTGACAATCTTTTCATTTTTAGAGGGTCTGAAAAGGGCTTAAAAGGAGACCCATTATGTTTTGGGAGTCCGGAGGGTAAGACAAACAATGAAAAAGATCCATGCAAATGAGGCTCAAACTCATATTTAGGAAAGACTATACAGACTCCCGAGCCTACAGTGTTGTTAGAAACGACATGGACACCATAATGCAACCAGGACCTACCTAGGGCATCCATGTTTTGGTAAGCTATACCACCAAGTCGCGACACTTCTATAACAGATATGACAGTTCCGTGTCACAACTGGATGGGATCGATCCTATATCATAAGAAAAAATGCAACGAGATGCAAAAGTTGTGGTAGAATCCTAACCTATATGCTCAAGTTGATTTTTGAAAAAATAATTTTTTTTATGGACCGTCAATATTTTTTTTGAAACTCAAAAAAAATGTTCCGATATCTGATCAAATCCCTCCCATATAACTCTTGGATCACTTTAAATGGTTTTTGGTATAAATAAACTGATAAGGGGGGCTAAAAAAGTGACAAAAAGAGGCCAAAAAGTCTATAAATAGAAGCTGGCAGCTCATCATCACCATTGCTGATTTGGAAATTGATTCTGGAGCCAAAAGACCCCCTTTGCCAAAGATCATGATTCCGGGAGCTACAGTGGATGAAATGGACTTCTGCTTGGACCAAGTAAGTACAAACTCCCTTATCTAGCTATTCAATACTTCCACCTTATCATTTAGTTGATTTTTTGGGTGGGCGTCGACCTAAAAAAGGTCGGCCCTAGGTACACGCGTGCAGAGCAAAGTCTGCACGCGTGTACATGCGACTGTCACCTCGACAGGTCGCGTGTACCCCCCTTAATGTTGGAAAAGAAAATGACAAGATGTATTGACACTCCTTTACCTTGTTGTGTTGCCAGGATGTATGTCCAGTGGAGGGAAAGGGAGCACGAGGCCTCCAATGAGTTAGTGGCCGCAGATCCGAATGTTGTGGTCGTGTTGATGCAGTGTGGTTTGCTAAAATTCTTTTTATGTCCGTTTATGCGTGCGCAACCAAGGCTACTGAATGCCTTGGTTGATTACTGGCACCCTGATGCAGAGGCGTTCATGCTAGAGGGGAAATCTTTGGTGCCCACCACCGAGGATATTTACTTTCTGACTGGCCTCTCAAGGAGAGGGGAACCAATCAACTTTCAGAATTTTCCTGCGGGGCCGAGCAAGGTCTCAGAGCTGATAGATGAGTACTGTGAGGCTGGGATCAATCATAGAGGTTCCTCGGTACCTGTTAGCAATATTACTAGCCTTGCACTATAGACTATCATGTTGCTTATTGGGCGGATTACCGGCTCAACAACCGTGCATCAGGCTTCGCGTGCACAGATGAACTGTGCGATTCAGTGCATGAATGCACAAATTTTTGATTGGAGTACCACACTGTTGGAGTGTATGAAGAGGCAATTGACAGATTTCCGACAGCGGACACATAGGAACTTTGGGTTTGGGACCATCCTGTGTTCATTCTTTTTCGAGCAAGTTCCGTGCTTCAGTCCTCGGCTAACAGTACGAGGACATCTGACCACTTTCCCCGCAGTATGCAGATGAGCAGTGTTACTGCCGCGACAGGGTGGTGGAAGGACCGTGGAGGCCTTCAACGACAACTTTTTTGCTTGGCTATCATGACAGATCCCTGCTATCGAGGACTACCCATATGCGGGGATCGACTTCTCTAGAGATCCAGAGATACCAGTGCCTCCTGGTGAGGAGCGAGGGGAGATGGGTAAGTCTCCACCTGTATAGTTTTTTTGTTTGCATATGTAATTTTTATGTCTTTTTGATATATATATCATTTTTTTGTATACCAGAGTATTTGATGGGTGAACGTTTATTGCATGCAGATGTGGGACCTGTGCGACCTGTCGACTATGCACGGAACAGGCGTCGCCCACGGCCGAAAGTCGCAGCTGCCGTCGCTGGGGGAGCAGCAGTAGCAGGGAACCTCCCAGCAGGAGAGGTCGAGTGGGTCCTTAGGTGAATTGAGCGGAACTTTACTGCACTCACTCGCACAGTCCTGATGGTAGAGATAGAGGACCTGCCACCGTCCATGCTAACCTCGGACATGGGTCCGATTGTTTAGTCATTTAGCCCGTGCTATAGATGATTATAACAGGGCCCATAGGCCCTGAGCAGACTTTAGACTTTTTATGTGCCACGAGCACTGATATGTATATATTTTTTGAGGGCATAAGACCGATGACTCGTTAATGTTCCCACTTTTGAGGCGCTTGCGCCCATCTATGTACTCTGAGGATTTTATGATGTTTATATATGGTTTTTATCTCTTTTTTGTGTCTTATGGATTATGTGTGCAAAAATGTATTTACATGTTTATGTCCATGATCTTTTTATATGTGGGCAAGATGCCAATCTAAAATGTGATTAGCTAGAGTGTCTGTGATTTGGTTTAATCTCCTAGGAACATGAAAATATGTAATATAATCAAAGTTGCGTTCTAAGAGATGTACCCTAAGGATTTGTCGGTGTAAAGTTGGATCATGAACCTGGTATATTCTGTTTAGCTGCGACACAACCAGTTGAGCGTCTAGATAGACCCGGAGACGAGAGATACCCAATGACAAAGCGTCACAAAGAAACTTAATAACTGCACTATACTCAACAACATTATTTGTGGTGTCACCTAAGCATATACCTCTGGAAGATAACAACTGACCCTGTGGTGTAAAGATTACCCAAGCTGCGGAGGCAAGCCTCCGCGTGTGTTGACTAGCACCATCCGCATACCCAATGAACACCTCAGACTCTCTTGACATCTGCCATATTGACGAAAGATAACATCAATGACACGTCCATAACACTTTTCAAAGAACTGTAAAAAAGTAACAGTACAAAGACTATACATATGTTACAAAAAGTTACCCACAGTGACCTTTCTATGAGTAATACTTCTTGAGGTATGAGTAATAATGAAGGGTTCGAACCACATGGGTTTAAACTTTCCTGCCCCCAGGGGGTCCTTATCTTGGTCATAGACCAGGACAAGGTCGCCCTCAGAAAAAACCCGAGGACGAACGTACCTATCATATTGACACTTGACCTTATGTTTATGAGCCTCGTTGGCCTGGGCCGCATCATGACGCTGCTCATCAAGCTGCTCAAGGTGTACTAACCGCTCTTCAAGTGGAGAAGTGTCTGACAATAACTGTACTGCCAATTTCAGAGATGGGATTTGACATTCGATGGGCAAGACTGCCTCCAGCCCGTAAACAAGTTGGAAAGGTGAGAAACCGGTTGCAGTCTTAACAGATGTTCGGTAAGCCCATAATGCCGAGTATAACATCAAATGCCAATTTGACTTGGCTGAGTTGATAGTTCGCCGTAGAATAGTCTTAAGAGTTTTGTTTACAACTTCCACTTGCCCATTGGCTTGGGGGTAGTAAGGTGAGGAATGTTCTTTCCATAACCCAAGCTTTGATGTTAATTCAGACATCATTTGGTTCTGAAAGTGACTGCCATGGTCAGTGACAATCTCTCTCGGGACGCCGAACCGTGCTATAATCTGGTTGAATAAGAAGAGAGTTGCAGTCTCTCCATCATATTTAAACATTGGTATAGCTTCGACCCACTTAGTGAAGTAGTCGACATCTACGATGATATAGCGGTGCCCTCTTGTTGACGGGGGGTTGCATGTAGTGTAATCAATCCCCCACTTAGTGAAGGGACCAACTGTGATGACATGAAACATAGGAGCTGGATGTGCCCTCATCTTCCGAGAGAAGATTTGGTGCGGATGACACTTCTTGACCGACTCAATACAATCTTTCATAAGTGTGGGCCAGAAGTAACCTGCTCGTAAAATATTTTGGGATGTTGCCAACCCAGATAAGTGACCGCCACAAGCTCCTGTATGAAAATCGTTGAGCACTATGACGGCCTCCTCATGAGTGAGACATCGACGCAAGATGCAATATACACCTCTCCGATACAACGTATCATCGAGTATGAGATAATTCCTAGCCTGATGGCGTATCCGCCGACGCTCGTCACGAGAAGCAGAGGTGGGGCACTTCAAAGTCTGGAGATAGATCAATATATCTCCGTACCAGGGGTCTGAAGATTCAATCAAAAACATATCCCCCCGGATAGGCGATTCCTCAGGAACAACATCACCTGACTCAACCGAAAGCTCCGAAATAAGTTCTGCGAAGACGAATGACTTTTTGGACTTTGCTGAAACGAAGTCTAAGTCAAATTCTTGGAGGACTACCATCCATCTACTGATTTTTCCGTCAATAAATCGTCGTGTCAACATGTACTGGAATGGATTCACGACAACAACGATGGTGGTCTTGCGAAATAGAACATAGTGACAAAACCGTTGAACAACATGAACTGCTGCCAACGCAAGTTTTTCGAGATGGGAATAATTAAGTTCCGGTCCTACGAGGCCTCGAATCAGGTAATAGATCACGTATTCTGAAAACGAATCATCCTCCTGAACTAAAACCATGCCTATGGTTGACTCTGCGACAGCTAGATATAATAAGAAATCTTTGTTATAATTAGGTGGCCGTAGCAGAGGTGCGGTTGTGAGGGCGTGTTTTAATGCGTCGAAAGAGCGTTGAGCGGCTTCGTCCCAGAAAAAGGGAACATCTTTCTTCAGTAAACCCATAAAGCCCTTGGTGATTTCGGCATAGTTGGCGATGAAGCGTCATAAGAAGTTCGCCTTGCCTTGAAGACTTTGAAGTTGTAAGATTGTGCGTGGGGGGGGAAACTTTATTATTGCCTCCACCTTAAGAGGATCCACCATGATCCCTGTTGTTGATACAATGAAACCTAACAAACGTCCTGACATGATGCAAAAGATGCACTTGTTGGGATTCAAGCGAATCCTGAAGTAGCGACAACGTTCAAAGATTAGTCTGAGGTGCGTAGGATGATCCTTTCGCTTACGAGAGCATGATGCTAAATCATCTAGATAGGCCTTGACTATATGTTTGAGGTCATGAAACGAAAAAGACATGGCCCGATGGAAAGTGGCTCCAGCGTTCTTGAGGCCAAAAGACATCTTACGATAGACGAATGTACCCCACGGACAAATGAATGCCGTTTTGTGTTGGTCTTCAGGTTTGATTTGGATTTGATTATATCCCGAAAAACCATCCATGAACGAAAAGGCTTCACAACCGACACTTTCATCAATGATCTGGTCAATGAATGGGGTTGGAAAATTATCTTTGGGACATGCCTTGTTCAAATCGCGGAAATCGGTACATACACGAATCGTGCCTTGTTTTTTATTGACCGACACGGGGTTGGAAACCCATTGAGTCAAATGGATAGGGTAAATGAACCCTACCTTGAGCAATTTCTCAACCTCAATATTGATGGCTGCTACTTTCTTAGGATTGACTGGACGAAGTTTTTGTCGAACAAGCTTAGCATCAGGATATGTTGTGATTTCATGTTCAACTATTTTCGGATCGATACCTGGCATTTCCTCGTAAGACCAGACAAAAACGTCGCAAAATTCTTTGAAAAGATCCGTGTAAATCTGAATCTCTTCGGGGGAGCAATCCGCACCGACGAAAACATTATCCACGACGCCAGGGTTGCGGGAGATGTTGATAGGTATAGTTTCAGCGATAGTCGCCATATTTCCCTCAACATAAATTTCCTGTGTAGCTAAGAGATTAATAGGACATGGCTAATCTCCCGTCACGGTGATAGTGAATTCTCCGGCCTCAATCCGGCTTAACTCTGGGAGGAAATATGATCTGTGATGAAGATCCTCCCAGGGTTTGTCCAGACTAGTCATTTCTTCGATTACTTCGTCAGAAGGCAAGACTAAGTCTAAAGAATCGACGTTGGCGAGAGAACCCTGAGCCCAGATAGGCTCTAGAGCTGGATCCAACTCTGGTGCGGGAGTTGGATCAGGGTTAGCTGAAGCTTGCTGGACTAAAGAGTATGCTACTTCAGCGACCGACAAGGGCATGGACATGCTGGAATGCCCTGTCTCATCCATCGTGGCCGATGGGGAAGGAATAATCCACGGATCCTCAATGTAAGTCGTGAGGAACGACGAAACGTGAAAAATCTCAGCCTTGTGGTGACTCGATATAAACTTGACATCGTCATGAGGAGGTGGGTAATCGAAGGTACCCATCAAGGATGGGCACAAACCAACTCCTAAGTTAACGACACCGGGTTGAGGATTATCAATCATAGGAACTGTGGATGCCCCCAAAGCTGGGTCAGGTCTAGAGAAGGACAATTGATCGATGGTCACTATCCGACCCTCGTGTGGAAACAACAAGACTTGGAAAACTGTAGCAACCACAGCTTGCATAGAATAAGTCCAACTCCGAACTAACAAGAGGTTATAGTCGAGGGGAGCATCGACTACCTCTACTTCAACGCACAAGGTCTTCCCTCCTAACTGCATAGGGAAAGAAGGAACGATGCCATGTGGTCGAAAAGAACGACCGTCGAACACAGTGAGGAGGGTAGGTGATGGAGATAAAGCAGGATGACCAATGGCTTTCGAACAGGCTAACGACATAACGCAAGTCGAAGCGCCCTCGTCGACCACCGTGCGAAAGATATTTCGTGTAAAAGTTTTCGTGGGATGAGCCATTACTATCTGAAACGCGACGTGGTAAGGCAGACGAGGTTTTAAGTCGGTCGTATCTAACATGATGGTACCCGGGTTACAAGTCTCAGTAGAGCCTAATGCAGTTAACAAGGCTTTCCTCTGAGTAGGGCAGCTTTGGAGGACCTCCAAAGCCGACATCGCACAAGGGGTTTGTGATAAATCTTCCACCACAGAGTAATTCTGGGTGGCCCTTGCATTTGGGTTGTGAGAAGCTTTCTTAAATGCACCCTTTGGAATGCGTGTCATTGTTTCTCCCAACGTCTCTCAATCTGTAGAGGAAGAGATGGGAGTTAGACTTCTTTACCCTTCTCAGAGGCGCTTGGTTTACTATAGTCGTGTGCTCTAGTCATTATGAAAGCATCACCCCTAACCATATATACGTTCACGAATGAGGAATTGTTTGGAGGAGGGCATGTTTCTTGACTGCCCCCTTCGGCACTTGTAGAGGCTTGAGTTAAATTTTGCCCATGTTGAAAGGGATTAGTCAACACTGCTTGCTACTACTGTGTGACAAACTTTTGGGCCTCTGCAAGTCGAGGACATAGATGGGTCGGGTGGTCTTCCGCACACAAGTTGCATGGATATCTCGCCTTCCGTTTTTCCGTGGTGCCCTCACCAGCATTATCAGTGGGTTTTTTCCCCCCCTTACCCTTTTTTCGTTGTTTTTTCTTCCCTTCAGGATGCTGGGTGGCCTTTGGGTTAGTTGACTGCACAGAGTGTACTTCCGATGTTTGGGTAGGAGGAGAAGCCAAAGCAGTAGTCTGGCTGGCCGCTGAGTGTTGTATAGATAATTGTTGCAATTGTTTTGTCAATTGCTCAACGAGCTTGGCTTGTGCTGAACCAACAATACCATCGGCATGTGGTCCAGCTCTTTGTCTAGTTTTATCCAGTATCGATCTTGGTGCATCCGGCAGGATGTTGTATAATAAACTAGACTGAGAATAGATGAGCTCAAACTGTTCATCCCTCATGATGGCATCTTCTTCGGAGAAAACCACAGAAGTTGCGACGTCTTTGGATAATTGTGGGACCAGAGACTTAAGGAACCACTCAAGAAGGAATGCTGGTGGGACTGGTACTTTGATTAGACTCTTCCGATGTCTCCACTCTCGGATATGATCAGAGATATGGTCCGCTGTTGTCTGTTCGAAATTGGCAAGCAACTCTGTGCCAACGTCGTATCTCACAGGTAACTGGAAATGGTTAATGAAATCCATCGCTAGTTCGCCAAAGGAAGAGTATCTTGAGCGATCGAGGTTGATGTACCATTTTGCGGCACTCCCGATAAGAGTGCGTTGAAACAATCGCAACTGTACGGAGTCATCTTTCAATGAGTTAGATGAACACCAAAGATGGAAGGTAGTCATGTGATCATCTGGATCTTCGTTAGGCTTGGCATCGAACTTTGGAATGTCTGAAGGCAACTTCGTTGGCATAGGAGGCCAACATGGATCGTGACAAATAAGATCATTTAACAACCTTGTCAAATCTGGCAAGTGTAACATCGCCAGGAATGGTAGTTTGGGTTGCTGCTGATAGCCTGGGAAAAAGGGTCCTGGAGTTTGATTGGCACTAGGTTGCCAGGAAAAGTTTGGCTGTTGGCCCGGATTCTGGTAGAAACCATGGCCCTGACCAACATAAGGATTTTGCATCTGTGGAGACATCATTGGCTGATTCCCCATAAAGGACATAGGATGTTGGGCATGCATCGTGTTTGAAGGACTTTGGTAAGGATTACCCCATGCCGGTCCTGATGGGAGAGGCATAGAAGTCTATCCAGGGTTCCATTGACTGTGGAAAGAATTACCCCAGAACGACATTCCATAGGAGGGAACGGATCCTTGTCCTAAGTTCCAAGGTCCTGCTATATGTGCCCTCGGCACAGGAATAGTACCCTGCGCCGGAGTAGACTGTCCAAAAAATGGGAGTGCCCCCTGACGGGAAAGCGATGGACGCGAAAGTGTTGTTACCAAACGTCCCGTTCCAAACAAACGGTGATGAACCTACCGACATAATGTGTGCAGGTGTTCCTTGACTCCCGACTCCAAATGAACTCGTGTGTGAAGGCTACCCGGTGGACTGCTGATGCAGACCACCAAGCGAAGGGGACGAAGGAGAGATATGACCTCCAACGTAAGGAAAAGCGTTAAAAGGGACATGAATCCCCCCAGGTTGACCTTGCAAAGGAGCATTAGAGCTCCCTGCCCCCAGACCCAAAGTCTGTAAGGTGGAGTGAGTGAGTGCAGGACTTGTACCCGACCTAGGCATACTGTATGAGAATGGAGAGCCTGTCGCACTAGGTGTGAAGGGAGTTGTGGCCGTCACGATAGATGGGATTGGTCCACTGTGCGACGTAGTTGCGGCCGAGACCATGGTGACCCGGACCGACGACGGAAAGTTTGGAGATGCTTCTCCTGTGGTCGCAATGGTGGTGGGAATGGAAGAATTCCCAGAGGAAGTAACCGTATTTGGTTCCATAACTGTGTGAGGCACTGACAGGCGTTCGTAAAATTGGATTGGTACAATGACCGATGGCCAAGTATCAGTGGTTGGGGTTTCAACCGAGCCAAGATTGGCGGTTGATTCCTCCGGGAGTTGTTCGGGCTCAATGGTTTGTAACCCAGTTGCTTCGAAAGACCCTTGTTGGTCTAGCTTCTGCCTCAATGGTGGCAGGGGTGGCTCCAGTATAACCAGCGGCAGGCCCAGAAGCCTTTGTGACCGGCGGAGCTCGAGATCCTCCACTGTGTGAGAAGATCCAAGACACGATAAGGTATTCTACACGTTCAAACAGTAACACACACTAAAAGAAGCCCCTAAGAGATAAGACAAGCAATCACTAACTATTTTGAAGAACAGTTACAACAACCAACACTAGAGCAACTTACCGGTGCAAGTGAAACTCGAACACGGAAGTACCCTCCGGGTATACTCTGCAAAGCATGGCCCGATGTCTGTCCTAGGTACCGCGGTATACCCCCGTAGTCACCTGTGTATGTCCCTAAAAATATTGGCAACTAGTTTTCCAGCACGCGAAAAGTCACCAGGCGGGTACAGTCGAAAGTCGGGTAGACCACAATGAGCAGGGTATCAAGCCTGAAACCTGTCAAGGGTATCGAGAGAAAATGGTTCGGAAGACAACTGAGGACCTCAAACGGATTCGAGACCCACAAAGCCCTGTGGCAAATGCAAAAGACAGAATCCCAAAACAAGCCCTTGATATGTGTTCTCCACTACGCTTGGTCCGACTTTGGATGAGTTATCTCTGCTACCTTTCCTCACGCGACCTCGTGTTTATCCCCTGTGTTAGAGGGGGACCCCGGATAACTTCCACGAAACTGGAATTCTACACTCCCTATCACAGACTCCAATGTTTGGTTTTGAGTGGCCTTGGAGAGTTTCCTCTCCAACCTAATCCAAGGCCCTAGTCCTGAACTAGTGTATGAACCCTACAAACAAAAAGTCTAATAGATTTTAAATTAGCGTTTCTTTTATGAGATTTTTTATGTCACGGGGTATGAAGGTGAAACTGATGATGTGTAAAGACTCAAAGCAAAAATGAATGAAAAAGATGGAAACAAAAGACTTTTACTAAAATGCAAAAATCAACAACTTTTCACAAAGAAAGACTTCTTTTTCTTTTCATTTTTTCTAAGATTTCATGCAGCAAACATAAAGGAATTTCGCTCGAATACGAGCTACTTATACTCTAAATGCACTGCAAAAAAATTTATGAACAAAAAGACTTCTCCCTAGGCTATTGATGCAGAAACACAATCTTTAAACAAAGAAGAAAATGAAAAGATTTTTTTATTTTATTTTTTATTTTTTATTTTTTATTTACGTGCTAATCAAGCAACAAAGGGAAAATACCGACAAGCCTAAAACCAAGAAAAACAAAATTCTGGCTTAAAGCGCAGATCGCAAAGAATCAGAGTCAAGACACCCAATGGTAATCGAGAAAGCAAAGACTCTTATGCTTGTTTAAAAACCATAAAACAATTTATTTATTTATTTTTTATTATTTATTTTTTATTTTTTTCTATCAACTATCAACTAAGAAAAAACAGGCTAAGGGTAAGAGGCCTAACCTACTGACTGTTCAACCCTAGACTTGAACACCTGAGGGAAATACTTCTCACCAAAAGAGGGGATGACTGCCCCACCTTGATAAAAAAACAGCCTGTCAAGCACGCTTCTGTCACTAAAACAACACGCGTTCGAATGCGTGCTGAGCTAAAACAGAACGTGTGTACACGCGGGCTGACATTATACAGGCCGTGTGTATGTATAGATTCTAAGACAAAAAATAAAAACATGCAGCCCAGACCCAGAAGAGGCCTCTGGTATTGATAACCAGGGTCTCTTGAAGGCTTGGATGCTTCTTCTAACAGAAAAGAAAAATAATTGCAAGGAATAACAAAACACAACAAGACAAACTGAGACAAGACTGTGAACCAGCAAGACTCAGACATGATCCAGAAAACCCCATGAGAATGTATAATTCTGACAGGGAAGAGGAGGACTGCCTCTCAAGCTTTTCTGAAAGCCTACACGCTATTGAAACCTCTATAGCTAGCGTTCACACGCAGGCTGTAGGAGGTTAGGGCACGAGTACACGTGTGCAAGCCTTATGTAGGCCACGTGTACCTCCGTGTGTCCCGATAATTACCGTCAAGCAACAGTCAAGGAAAAACTGGTATAAAGAACCAGGTTCCCTGCTAGCTAAGACCTAACAGAAAACAGACAGGCAAAGAAATAGAAAATCTAATCCTTTAAACTACCCAAAAACCTCACCTAAATCCGGAAAACCCTATAGAGTATCTTCCCCAGTATGGTCGCCAATTCTGTTGTTGGGAAAAATACCCTACGAACTAACAAACTAGGGTCAGACTTGCATGCGGATTTTGACCGTAAAGAAATTACTTTTTATCCTACCACCCAAAACTTAAACCCCTCTTTCACAAAACATGCATGGAAAGGGACTACTAACCTTTTTACTGATGTTTGGTGTAGATCCTCCGTTGCGCTTTGTCCGCTTGCTTGCTCTGCTCCTTCCAAAGATAATCCTGCAATCAAGACAAACCACTACGCATGCATGCTACTTTTCTACTTGAGGGTTAGAAATTAAGCATAAATTAAACAAATCATAGATAACTCATGCATTGGGACGGGAAAAGTATTCTTTTATTATTTTCAAAATGAATCAACTTACAATCAAAGTCGAGACCGGCCACCGCTCCTTGATCCTGATCCTTGGCTCCTCCTCTTCTTTTGTCCTCCAACTTCTTTGCGTTAATTCTCCTTAGGCTTGAGGAACGGCTAAAGGGTTGGGACAATGGATTCAGAAAATGGGCAGAGTTTCTTCGCTATATTTTCCTCCTCCAAATGGTACCCCTACCCCTTCTTTTATAGGCTAGAAGGAGCTAGGGTTTTGGACAAACTCTCGGCCATGCATGGCTGGGAGTTTCAGTTAACTAACCCATAGCCTTTTGTCCCGTCGACAACTTTCGTATTTTTGTGTTTTGTTAGGTAAACGCGGGCTGTAGTAGGCCTGCCAGCATTCACACACGTGCAGTAGTGGGTTAGGGCGCGTATACCTTGACCCAAGAGGATTTTCAAAGAGGTTTTTCAGTAGATGTTTTGGCAATGAAGGGATATGACTTGGCCTGATGCCAGGTAAGCATGTGTGGTGCAATTTAGGGTTATAACACCAAGTAACACACAAGTACTTGATTAGAAACGTATAGTCACGAACAATGGAACACATCCACCACAGTAGTATACATCTATTGTCATATAGTCTTCATAACAATCATCTGATATCAACCTGCGCAGAAACAATGTTATGATATAAAATAAATCATCTGGGACAATCTTTCACTCACATATGTGAGATCTGAAAGAATATCTGTCCTCAGAGTAGAACAATGAGATATCTGGACTATTCTTCTCAAGCAAGGAAGAATAACTGTCCTGTTTTCTGAACCTGGACCATTCTTCCTACACTAATCAAAGTGCACCCTGGAGAGAATGTATAAACCCTAAGGAATGCCTGTCCCTGATTGCTGAGCCTGGACCATTGCCCAGCCTGGGCCATTCTTCCTACACTAATCAAAGTGCACCCTGGAGAGAATGTATAAACCCTAAGGAATGCCTATCCCTGATTGCTGAGCCTGGACCATTCCCCATCCTGGGCCATTCTTCCTACACTAATCAAAGTGCACCCTGGAGAGAATTTATAAACCCTAAGGAATGCCTATCCCTGATTGCTGAGCCTGGACCATTCCCCACCCTGGGCCATTCCTCCTACACTAATCAAAGTGCACCCTAGAGAGAATGTATAAACCCTAAGGAATGACTGTCCAGACCATTTCCTCTGTTAACCACAAGAGGAAAAGAATGTCCTGTATCAACCTCCAAAACAGACCATTCCTCATGTTAACCACAATGAAAAATCGTTGTTCGGCGAGGTGAGCCAGTCTTCTTGAGTAACCCTCAATAAGAGAGATTTCCCTAGATCACTCCCCATGTTAACCACAATGGGAAGTCATTGTCTATGATACATCAACAATCTGGACCATTTCCCATGTTAACCACAATGGGAAATCGTTGTCCGTAAGAAATCTCAATCCAATTTCCGAACAAGAAAACATCTGTCCAAGATGGACTATTTTTCAATCTTTGAAAATGAATGTCCTCAATAATATTTTCAGTGCTCCCTCCCAACCTAGGAGTCATCTCTTCCTTTTTCAATAAGGAAGTCGTCTCCACGAGCTCCAGCTTGAGTGCGCAAACTCTTTCATCTTGGATAGAAGCTTTACCAAAATGTTTGCTTATCTTCTCATCTGTGGAGATATGTATTGGAGAACCACTTTCTCCTTTCTAGACTTCATCACAGATAATGTAATGATTGATTTTAAATGTACTTTAGTCTGAAACACTGATTTTCTGTGAAGGCTTCATGTAGCTCCGAACAATAGAGTCTATCATTGTTGGAAAACTGGAACATATCCATGTGGCACTTCTTCTGTTATCATGAGATCTTATCTACTGAGTAATCATCTTGATGTTATAGGAAATCTTCACCACGCTTCTGCTGTGCACTGGAGGTTCTCCACTAAGTTATCTTCTTCTATCTGCATACAAGGGTGTCTTTCTGGTATGCCTCAAAGTCTTGAGATTGCTCTTCATACACTCTTTATTCAATTTCTCTGGAGAACATTCTTTGCATTCATCTGATGTAGAACTCCGACTCATGGATGTTGTGGATGATATAATGACTCATGTAGAGATAAGTCTGGTTTACTGGAACAAGTAGTCATCATACTCTTCTCCCTCTATCTGAGAGAACCTCTAGTTTTGGATCTCGCAATGCTTTCATTCATAAGTCTTCCATACACTGTTCTTCATCACGACTTTCAGTTCCTCTATTTGATTGATTTTATTGAGTTTATATCAGGCTGACAATCTTGTGATTCTTGATACAATGACTGGTTGTTCTGGGTTCTCTTTCTTTCTTGGAATCTTCATGTGTTTCTTTAGTTCTCGGGTCCATGAAATTTCTTATAGATTCCATGCCCTAAAGATTCCATCATAGGATCACAGATGTGGATGGACAACCATGGATACTTTAAGGCTTCTCTTTGAAGAATACGTACTATCTTTCATGGCTGCTATCATGGATATATACTTTATCATCTTCAATGGATCATAGGATTAGCTCCCTCCTAATCCTTGCTTCATGTATGAGTGCATATAATTGGCTCCCTCCGCCTAACAGAGTCCACACTTCCATCTGCATCCTTATTGTCTTTTGCAATATATAATTGGCTCTCTTGTCTAATAGAGTCCACATTTCTGTCTTGTTGTCTTCTACAAAACGTCATAAGTCTTTTTCCAATTTCCTCTCGATTGCCGACTTCTTTCTATCTTTTCTTCTTCTGAGTCTCTTCATGATTGATTAAGCTTATCTTGCAATATCTTCCACATGATTTGTATTTCATCCTTTCATGTGTATTATCTAATGATATCCATTCTTATATTGTTGTTCTTCCATAGGTATAGTTCTTCTTGGAACACATTATCTTCCAAGAGATAGATATACAAGATATGTACAAAGACGATGCAAACAAGATATGTACAAGAAATAAGAAGAGTTTTGTTACCTTTAGAAGAATAAGTCTCTTCCATCCCGCTTAGTCTTCTTTGTAGGTTCCTTTTCTTAGACAATTGATGCTTCATGTTTCTCCTTCATTTCTTTAGCTCGGGACAATGATTCTTGTAGTGACCATACTTTCGACAGTTGAAGCATTGTACTTCTGAAATGTCTTTCTCTTGATTTAGCTTCCTCCTTGAACCAAACTTCCTTTTGTTCATGAAGTTCTTGAATCTTGCTGTGAAGGCTTGATCATCGTACTTCTTTTGGGGTTTCTCTTTTGCACTAATCCTTGATTCTTCTTGAGCACAACAAGTCCAAAGTTCTTCAAATGTCAGATACTCCTTTCTTGTGTTCATTCTTGCGGAAAATGCATCCCACGTCTTGGGAAGACCATTGAGTACTATGCTTACCAACTCCTTCTCTAAGATGATCTCTTCAATATCTTGTAGTTGATCTCTTAACTGAGAAATTCTCACAAAGTATGATGTTATGCTGTCAGCATCATTCATCTTCATGTCACAGATCTCATTCTTCAGACTCATTACTTGTCCAATGTTTCTGACTGAGAATAGGTTTGTTAGGGAATCGTACATCTTCGATGAGTCAAGATGGGATATGTAGGGTATCAAGTGGTATTTTATGGATTCCACTATGACACTCATAGCATTAATGTCATCGTCTTTGAACTTCTCCATAGCTGCAACATTTTGTGGTTCCTTCTCTTTCCCTTCTTCAAACTCTGGTTTCACGATCTTTCCTTTCATGATATCCAACACTTTATTCTTGGCAAGGATGAGGTCAATCCTTGTCTTCCACGCTTTGAAGTTAGAGACTCCATCTAAATTGTTCTCTGACTTCATAGAATAAGTCATGGCTTCTTTGACTTGGTCAAACCCTAGATTTGACCACAAACTCAAACTTCACGTCTTGGCTTGCTGAGAGTATCAGGAGATGTGCTAGGCTAGAGTGCACTGATCTATCCAGAGATTAGGTCAATCCATTGACTTAAGGTGCCTCAACAAGAGGATTAGGGTTTCTGCAACTGCTCCTGCTAGTAACCCTAGCAACAGTGTCTTGGAAGCTGCTTCTGCTAGTAATCCTAGCGGCAATTCCTCAATGAGCTCAATATCCTAGAGGCTATGTTTCCTTCCAACGTTTAGACTGAATGAAGGAGGTGTGGCCCCATAACCTGTTAGAATATGAAAGATGTGTGCTCATTTTACCATTGACAATACCCTTGTTACCCAACCATAGGCCGAAGCCACCCTCTGAGCACCTTAACCTTGACAAATAATCATTCTAGAAGCAAACCCTAGGCTAGATAGCCAAACAGAGGGTAGAGCACCTTTCCCCAAGTATAGCACACCAACAAGAGCTGATTATATAGTCCAAACCCTAGCCAAGAGATAGTCCAAGCCAAACGTGATCTGCTAGTTGCAGTAGCTGCAATGACAACTCTCCTCAAACTTGCGCACAAGACTGGGCACTACAGTGCGCACAAGACTGGGAACTGCAATTTTGAGACTGCCTGCCAGAATGAGAATTGGCCTCCTATATTTATACTAATTATGGCTAGCTGCCTGGGCCGACTTCTCATTCTGGGTATCTGTCTGTTCAGTATATATTATTATTTCTAGCCGACTTTTTCTCTTGGAGGCTAATAACCTAATATAATTTATCTTCTTGAGCCGACAAGTCTTCTAGGGTTATTAGCCAACTCATTAGGGTTTCTTCTTGCTTCTCAGAGTATTCTATCCTCATCAGGTTTACATGTGGAGGTAAATACCTCCCGCAACTACCATAATATCAACAGAAGGATCCCTTTTTTCTCTTTCCTTCATTGTACCAAATTGTCTCCAAGCTGTTCGCCAGGAATGGCTACAAGATCCCAAAAGTTCATAGTTGATCCAACAATTGCAGTTGAGTGCTCCAACTCCCCCAGGGTACTCTTGGCTCCATGATGAGCTTCGATACAAAGGCCGTTTGTATTTAAGTAAACAATCAAAGCTTAAATCCATGGTACTTTCTGAGCTTCATGCTACACCGACAACGGGGCACTTTGGGTTCACCAAAACCTATGATAGGGTCAAACGTTGTTTTTTCTGGGATGGTATGAAACATGAAATTCATAATTTTATTGCCGAATGTGATGTGTGTCAATGCAACAAGGGAGAAATGTTGAAAAGTCAACAAGAAACATGTGTCTAATTTACTTTTCCCTTAAATAAATTGGACAATAAATATTAATCTATTATCTCATTTATAACTGAGTGATTTGGAGTTGTAACAGAATTATAAGTGTAGTTAAGTGAGTTAAGCTTAGTTGTACTAGTTGTAACTAAAATTGTACTAGTGAGAGTTCAGTGAATTAATTATTCATTAATTCACAATCAGTGAACTCACATGCAACTGAAGATTTGCCACGGTTAACTACATGCATGTCAGATCCAGTGGAGACCCAGTTGAAATAACAGGTGAAAGGGATAGTTTGGCTATCAGTTGTGATTTGAGTGAAGTGCACTCATGCAATCACACATGCAGTGGATATGCTCATGAGCATGTACAAACTAGGTAATTCAATTTCATTGTGAGAATTCAAATTGCAGGGATTGTGCATAGGAGGCAGGCTGTTTGGACACAGAGAATTGACACATGTATTTGTTGAGTTTTTGTATTACAGTGTGAGACGATTGTTTTGTACTGAGAGCTCTTGGATTAGAGTTTTGTATGAGATTGTTTCATGATCCATGATATACATAATATATGATAGTGGGTTTTTTAGCTTTACGCTTTCCGGATAAAATTTCTATGTTATGTGTTCTTGATATTTCACTTTGTGATCGTGGTTTAAATTTCCACAAAAATATTAGTAGAAGCGATTCTGTATTTAACAGTGGCATACAATTGTTAGATCAGGAGAATCGCAAGAAATACTTAATTTGTATTGAAAATTCTACATGGTATCAGAGCCACGGAGCCACAAAAGCGAGGTGAAAAAATAATATTATTTTTGCAGGTCCCGTCTCTAGCAGGGTGCGAACCTTAGTACTGAAAACTACACACATTTCTAGGAGAAGAAATTCTCGCACCCTACTCAAAGGAGAGGTGTGAACTTCAGTAAGATTCTCACAGGCTGCTTGAAGGAGAGGTGCGAACTTTCCTCACTCCACAGTGCATTACAATGTGAACTCTCTCAAACAGTTTGCAGGCTAGACACATGTGAGGTGCGAACTCTCTCAAACAGTTCTTAGGCTAGACACTGGTAGGGTGCAAAATTCCCTCAGGCTACTCTCAGGTGGGGTGCGTACCTCCCAGGGAAAGAGGGATTGCAGCAGTTGAGTTTGTGGTTGGATAAAATTCAAATTTGCAGAAGGAATTTCTTGGTGCGACAGTTGATTCAAGATCGAAATGGATTTCAATGGCTTGAGGTTGGAGTATGCACTCAAGGGCAGCTCAAACTACATTGCTTGGAAGGACAGGATGGAGGCAGTACTTGAAGACAATGGCTTGAAGGAATACATTGACAAAGATGTTCCTAATCCGAATGCGACAAACACTACAAATCTTGATGCATGAAAAAATAAAGTGGCAAAGGTGAGGAGGATTCTGTTGGAGGGAGTACGAGACCACATTGTCTCAAGTCTCCATGGGAAAGCCACACCACATGCAATGTGGAAGGTTTTGACGAATCTATTCCAAAACAACAACGACCATAGGAAATTGGTGCTCAAAGATAAACTCAGGAAGATCAAGATGGAGAAGGGCGAATCCATTCCAAAATATCTCATGAAGTTTGTCCAATGTCGGGATGAGCTTGGAAGTGTGGGGATAACAGTCGCTGCTGATGATTTGGTGAGCTTGGATCTCTTAGGACTTCCCAAGAGTTGGTACAGTTATAAAGACTCTGTCAATGGAAGGGAAAAATTGCCAGATTGGGAATGACTATGGTTGGATCTAGTGCAAGAGGATTTTAGGTGGAACACCAGAGATGGATCTTCATCAAAGCGTGATGATGAAGAGGATTGTGCTTTGACTACTAAGGCAAGGAAAGGGAAAGGGAAGAAATTCCATTCAAAATCCGATTTTAAAGTCAAGAAGCTAGATTTGTCCAAAGTGAAGTGTTTTCACTGTCACGAACATGGGCATCTCGCTACTAACTGTCCACAGAAGAGGAAGAACAAGACGATTACTGGAGCTGCAACTGGTGAGGCTCTTGTCTCGCAATTTGAACTTGACTTCTCTTTGATCGTATGCATGGATTCAAGTGCATCGGGATCGGTGTGGTATTTGGATAGTGGCGCTTCCTACCACATGATGGGAGATAAAGAGTCTTTCATTGACTTGGAGGAGAAAATCTTAGAATGCATATAGAGATGGGAGACGATGGACGATACAATGCGAATGGTATTGGTACCATTACCTTTCAGAGGGAGTCAGGTAAACCATTTCAATTGAAAAATGTTATGCATGTTCTAGGTTTGAAGAAAAACCTGGTCTCAGTCGCAATGTTGGAGGACAAAGGCTATGACGTTACTTTCAGTGGTGGAAAATCCTACCTGCGACACAAAGCAACGGGTCAAGTCAAGAAGATAGGGATTTGATTTAAGAATCTCTACAATTTGGAGGTAGATGGTTGCGCTGCCATGATGGGCAAGACGAAAAAAGTGGTGATCCGGGATGAGGGTGAATTATGGCACAGACGATTGGGCCATCTTCATCATGGAGCCTTGAAGATCATGCAACAAATATCTAATGGACTTCCAATGGGAGCACTTGCTCAGTTAGATCAGTGCAAGGGTTGCACCCTGGGGAAGTATGTAAAGTCTGTTATCACTCTGTAATTTCCTAGAGGTTGAAAAAGAGGAAATACACAAAGGTAACCTTAACCAACCACTTTTAAAGCTGGGATCTAGCCCTTCCAGCTTCAGAGAGGGATCTCTCTATTTAGTTTAGCTTTGTTTGTATT
>WSFP011334637.1:0-38339 GCA_009831015.1 Picea engelmannii | reverse complement strand
AAAAAAAAAATTATTAAAATTTCTATAACTCAATTGGGATTAGCTCAGGTGGTTGGGAGGAATGATTATCATCCTCCCCATTCACGTTGAATTCCCACAAGTGACATGTTGATCTCTTGATGAGTATATTGTTGTAATGGCCTTGAGCCCTATGTTTACAAAGCCTCTAGCTTCTACAGAATCTAGTTTAATCTCATCCTCGAAATGAGAGAAAGCACCCGATAGGTTTCCTAAGTATATATTTCTCCAAAAAAAATAAAAAATAAAAATAATTGTTATATGTCATTTATTTTTCAAAGTTTTGTTTGTAATCGAAATATATATTGTTAATTAATTTAAGATGCCATACATTTTAAATGTTGTGTACAATATTTTTTTAACATGTTTTTTCTCTTTAGTTCAATGAATAGTTGATCACTGTAGCTAAATAACACTATTTTTAAACAATTTAAAATTATATATATTTATTTAAAATCTAGTTATAAATAAAAGCATATGCTTTTTAGAAGTTTTTTTTGTTTATAATACAATGTCAAATAAAGAATTTTTATGGTCAAAATTGGAAGAAAAAAATCATTGACATTTTTTCACAATTTTTTTCCATATTTTTATAGATTTCATGTATAAAATTAACAATATTTGTCTCTGAGGTGTAGGACAGTCGGTGATGGAGTGTGTTGTTAAGGCACTCCGTGACGTTAAAGTCATTGGTTCGAAACCTGCCAGGACAAAAAATCCACCCATGTTAAGGGTTGGTGTGGCTCAGGTCAGGTGCGATCCCTGGGTGATTTTGACAGCTTAGATGCCCCTAATTCACAGTTTCTCAGCCACAGGTTAGTCCCACAAGTCATAGACAAACTAACAAACAAAAAAAAAACAATATTTAATGTGTTTTTTTCCATGAAAAAAATCACAATTTCATTAATATAAATAAAATTACATTTGGTAGATGCTTAGTAAGCATTTCATCAAGCAGCGAGGAATGAGGGTTCGACTCACGTACTACTGTTCTTTCGAGCTTACATGTATAATTCCTATTGATCTGGTCAGTAATATACAAAGCCTACAGTTATCATAATATATCATCTTGGTAATATCCATCCATACAGTATGTGTAATAATATATTTAACAGGTTATCTACAATAAGAAACAAATCATGAGTTTTAGAAATGAGTCAAAAAATAAAGAAAAAAGTTTGATATATATCCAAGTAATCACAGAAAAGTGGTTGAATTTGAAGATTCAGATATGATGCCCCCATACTCTTCCCAGATCTTCCAATATCCTGGATTCAATCCAAAACCCTCTTTTGAGAGTCCATCTGCTTGCATGTTGCATTCCCTATATATATACTGAAATGAGATGGAAAGGAAAACATTTTTATGAATGTTGATATCATCATAAACTAACTTCAATTTAATATTATCATAGGTATATTCACCTCTTATCCATTCTATAACGACTTGGGAATCCTCAAAAACCTGCACTTTCCTCGCACCAATGTTCCATGCTAATCTAAGTGCAAGCTTGAGTGACATTAACTCTGCTATGTTATTTGAGCATGATCTGATCCCCATTTTAAATTTTGACCAATGGATATCATATAGGAACATTGTGCCACCTGAACCACACATAGAAGGATTCCCCTATGTTGCATCATCAAAATATAACTAGGCCCATGTCTTGTCGATAACTTCTTCTTCAGGGATTCTAGGATCTTTTATAGGTTTGCATTGTTTATAGCTATTTAGTATGTTTACAGCTTGCAAGGCACACCAAAAAGGATGAATCCTCTGGTCCTAGAACAAGATTTGGTTCCTTGATAACCAGATATCCCATGTAGCAATGAGAGGCAAATCATGATATTCCTTAGTATTGTTATTTTCCTCCCAAAATTTTAGACAACCTTCAAATGTATCACCTTGCCAGAAATTGCTAGAGCCCACCAAAACAGCTAGTTCCTTCTATACTTGTTTACTATATGATAAATGTATGAGCATGTGGTTTATATTCCATCAATTTTCTTTAAAAAGAAAGCACCATCCAGGTCCGCAGTTATTTTTCTTTTGAAGGTTATCCCAGGTGAGGACCTTGTTCTTCAAAGAAATCCACATAAATATGTTCTTTTTTAATGGCCATTGGTATTTTCATATTCTCTTCCACCACCATACAGGATCCTCCATGTTTTCATCTTCAAATAACAAAACATTTAATGTTGTTTCCCTAAAGTAACAATTCACATAAATATGAAATCCAAAAAGTAAGCTAGATAATATGGTAAAGAACATATTAAAAAGATTTACCATGAAACAACGATATATAGATATTAATGTAAAATCTCAATGTCCAAAACATTACAAATATAACTCATTAATAATATGTCAAATGGAACATTTTCTTCAAGAACATATTAAACCAATCAATGATACAGAATATGCCAAATTCATCATTTTCAAAAGGTAGATTGTCATTTTTAGGAGCTTGACTTTTTCTTGGATATTATTTTGTTTTTCTATTGGATTTTTAATGTTTGCAAGTTGTTCATAGTGACTATTTATAAACAACATTTTCTTAAAGAACATCTTAAAACCAATCAACGATATTGAATATGCCAAATTCATCGTTTTCAATAGGTAGATTGTCATTTTTAGGAGCTTGACTTATGTTTTGGATATTATTTTCTTAAAGAACATGTTAAAACCAATCATTGATATTGAATATGTCAAATTCATCGTTTTCAATAGGTTGATTATCATTTTTAGGAGGTTGACTTTTGTTTTGGATATTATTCTATTTTTTTATTGGGTCTGTTATGTTTGCAAGTTGTCCAATGTCATTGTTTCTAAACAACTCTTTGAATAGTGATTAAGGCTCCTTTGAAGTTTTTTCTACATGTGATGCACTAAAATAAAATTTCATCAAACTAACTTATTACATTTAAAACAATCATAATATATATATATATATATATATATATATATATATATATATATAGTCAAAGACAAAAACATTAAAAAAAGAAAAACAATAATTTTAAATACATTTTAAAAAATAACACATAAAAAAATCTAACAAAATTAAAAAAAAATAAAACAATTTTTTTTTAACAAACTAGAATTAAAAAATTAAAAATAAAAAATAAAAAAACAAACCAAAAGAAAATTAAAGGGAGGGAGGAGTGAGGTAGGTAGGGGTGGTTCTCAAGATCACCTCTCCCCTTGAGATATGCTTTTTTAAATTAAATTATGTTTTTTTCTATGCTTTCATTAGGTTTTTTTTAATGATTGAATATTTCGTATGATCTAAACCATAACGATAAATGTTTTATTTTTAATTTTTTGAATGTATTGTGATTGGAGGGGTAAATTACCCCTAAAGGAGTCAACATTTTGAGGTTGATTTTATGGTTTTGCTTGCGACAGTATCGATCTTTTAAGCAATCGAATAAAAATGTTGCAACTTTAAGCCCGAATAAAAAGCAGGTGCCACTAGTAAGACCATTTTTTGATTCAAGGGTTTATTTTAAGATTTTGGTTGCAATGATATTGGATATTTAGACCATAGTTTCAAAAATGTTGCAATTTAAAGCTCAAAAATAAGGGGGGTGGTACTGGCGGCACCATTTTATAATTTGAGTGTTGGTTTTAAGGTTTTGGTGACAATTATAGAAGTTGCAAAGGTCATTCTTTCAAACAATTTGTAAATTTAAACCCCCAAAAAAGGTGCATCGGTTTTCAATTTGGGGGTTGATTTTAAGGTTGTGTTAGCAAAATTACAACTTTTTAAGACTATGGTTGCAAAAGAATGTCATTTTAACTAAAAAATGTGTTATAAGTAACACCATTTTTTTATGAGAGTTGATTTTAGTGTTTTTGATGCCAAAATATGGGGTTTTAGAGCTAGAGTTCTTGTTTTGAGGTCATAGTTCTTGTCAAGTCAGCAACTATGTTATGAGGATTTTGATCAACATGATTTGTCTTTTCATTTTTATATGGAGGAGTTGGTTCGATATGAACACCCTATTGAGATATTATTATAGTAGGGAGAACATCTTTTGGTTCAATCAAAAGATGATCTTCTCAAATTTTGGTAATGATTCTACAACCCAATTTTGTTCTTCAAGTTGATTTTCGGTTGAATCATTGATTTCATGTTGGATGCAATTATAATTGAATTTAATTGAGGATGGTACATATATTTCATAAGGTAGTTTAGAATTTTTTTAGTATTTTTGCTTTCTTCTTATTCACTAATGACCAACCAGGTTATGAGTTTCAGTGAGAATACTTGTTTGTTTGACAATCTAGTATATGAAAACTTATTTCCATTTTGGTAGAATTAATGAATGGCTTAAATGGATGTATGGCTATGTTGATCTTACATTTAGGATCAATCACTTATCTACATGGATATATTGGTTGTTGGAATATGTTAATCGTTATAGGTCAAGTTGTATGATCTATGATCATTGAGAGAGAGAGAGAGAGAGAGAGAGATCTAAGTTTTTTAGTAGGTTAGTAAGTCACAATTTTTTCCATTTTTGAGTTATTAGGTGGGTTGAGTCATGTTTTGTCCTTACCCTTTTCATTAGGTGAAAGTTTAATTTTGGCTTCTGAACTTTTTAGGATTTATTTCCCAATATCTACTTTCATGTTTTGTCAAGTTAAGATTTGGGAGGTGGTTTTAGGTTATTCAGGTTTTTATTTCAAATTGTTGTACTTTTAATTTATCAAAACATGTATTTGCTTTATGTTGAGTCAAAAAATAAAGTCATCAAAATAAATTATTGAGTTCTATTTTGATATACTTTCATGGAATTAGTGTCATAATAGCTTGGATGGGGATCCAAAAGTTTTGTCTTTGATCCATATGTCTTGTTGGTTGTATGTTAAATTTTGAGACAAAAGAGTCAAGTCAGGTTTGAAATTCAATACTTTGGAGTTTCATCATATATGTGCCTTATTTTTTTACATATTTTGTTGTCGCATTGGTTGGAAGGATTTTTCATCACTTGTATCTCCTTACTAGTTAAGCTCATCAGCGGTATAGTATTAGTCTATGACTATTAGTATTTGATATCTCTCGTATCATGTCTAATCTTGGGGTACTTTCATGTCGTTATTTTCTTCTTTTTGATCTCTTCTTCTTTCTTTGGACTTACTTTTTATAGGAGAGAGAAGGCTTGGACTTGACTTATTTTTCATCAGTGTGAATCCCCCAAAAATAGTAATACTAGTAGTAGTTGTAATACAAAGTAGAACCTTTCCTCCCATCAATCTATCTCATGAAGGTCTTATTCTAAAAACTCTTTCTCATTGAGAGATGGAGTTAAATAAATTAGAAAGGTTAGAAGTAATAATAGTAGCAATAGTATAGGTGAACATCTAGATATGTTCTAGGCACAATAAAGGAATGGTGGTACTTAATTATATATGAGCATGTGGTAGTGTAGATGGGGTTCCACCCAATGGGTCTTCCACTATGAACTTTGGGACATTTTTTTGTGGGGGTTGATCTAGAAGATGAGTACCTTTTGGTTTCCACAAGCCTTACTAGCAGTCTACCTCTCATTCAAGAAATATTTTCCTTATTGAGTTCAGACTACTTGATTTTGTTCATTGTTCGAATTCAAATAGTTCATTCACTTTAATAGGATTATACTTATACCTTATATCCCATTAACATTATTGGTGGGTTACCTCATGTTTAGCAGGAATTGGCATTAGTGGTTTATAACTAGATAGTTTCTCCCATAGTTGAAAACGACTCATTATCCCATTGTGGATATATGTACATGATGATAGTTGTAGGTTGTAGTTATTTGGGCGTGTGATAGCTTCTACTGAACATATCTTCGAAGCTTTCATATGCAAGACCTAATTCATAGGGATTTCGTATGGTCTTAGGTTATAGGTCTTCTTCTAGATTTCTAGGATTCTCAATTTACCATAATGGGATTCTTTCCCCAATTGGAGCCAATGTTAGCACCTACATTGGATTTCTTTAAAATCCAAACAAAATGCCTATATTTTTTGTTTGTGAGTATATTGCAGGATGGATTGGCTTGTTGGTCCATTGATGATTCCTAGATTTCCTTTCAGACATGCACATGTCACATGTTTTGGTTACTCAAGGATAAATGGTTGGATAGGTTCTTGAATGAGTTACATCACAGGTATAGGTGGAGATGTGATTCAGTGGTAGTAAGTATCAACCCATACTTGCATGGTTTCTTGCAACATTTTGAGAAAGTATGGGAATTCAAAGACCCAAAAGGGTAGGATCATGATGGTTTCCTATAGTTTCCTGATTTCAAGATCCATGATCTTGACTTTTCATATTTATTGGAAGTCATATTTTTCATTATTTGATTATGATTTGGATACCCTTTGGAAATATCTGCATGGGGTTCGTTTTTTAAGAAAATCCAAGAAGTTATTATATTTAGAAAATTTTTAGAGTGGACTGATTGGCAAGTTGATTACATATTTAGGGACCCAATCGAGAGATATTCTTATGGTTCAATTTTGGGTATCTATTATTCATTGATTATCTAATCCAATCTCTATTTAGAACCAAACAAAGGAATTATTGACATATCTCATTTTGGTAACTAGATCTACACCAGATATACAAATTATAAGGAAACCATGTATCAAAGTGAACACTTGAGCCTCCAATACTATAGTATTCAAATGAAATGAATGGCCTATCTATACTCAAGGTGTAACCCACCGACAACCCACCATTGGAGTACAATGAGAGAAAGGATGGAAAGGGTCTAAGATAGAAAAAAAGTGAGCATTGTTGAAACAATGAGTAACGATTGTTCATTCTTGGAAGGAAGGGTTAGTGTAGGGAATTCTTGGTAATGAGGGAATCTAGTGGGAAAAACTTTGGGATGGACGTTAGGTGAAGGATAGGAGGTAACATCTTCCAAGAAGTTCATTTTTATTCATGAAGGTTGGATAGGATATTTTTCTTGGGAAGGGAAGGGATAATGCACCTTGGTAATGCATGAAACTACTAGATACAATATTTTTATTGGGAAGGGTAGGATAAGGGCTAAAGGAGATTTTATGTATTTCCTTCCTTGGTTAGAGACCATTAACCTTCACTTGGTTAGAGATTATTTACGATAGATTCAATGATATTCAAGGAGTATTGACCACCATAAGATGCCAGATAAAAGAGAGAATGAGGTTTCTTATTATCCTACTCCTTCTAAGGAAAAATCATCCACTTAAAAAGTGGACTTTTGGGTTATTTTTAGAAAGCTATCTAAAATTTTGGGTACCCAATATGGGGAGAAACATCAGTGTCTGATTTCAATCCATTCTAAGTACTTTAAAAATTTAGGGATCAGATGCATTTTGGCATGGTCAAGTGGTAAGATTTGATTTCTTTTAATGGTTTAGTGGAATTCTTTTTGGTTCAATGTAGTTTAGTTTGTTGGAATCCTAAAAATTGCTAAGTTTGTTGAATTTTTATTTTTTATTCGAAGTGAAATTATATTTTCTTCATGTGATGTTCATTGAGGTTCGAACCCCTCTCATACATCTTGGAATGATTAATGATATCACAAAGTTAAGTAAAATAATAGGAAGGAAAATATAAATAAATTGAAAATGGTTACTTTAAGAATTTTATATTATCATTCTAGGTTGGGTTATGTGTCAAGCAATACTCTACTAGAGATTGAAAGAGTGCACACTAGTCCCATGCCTAATTTAGAATGCATGCAAGTTATTATTCTAGAAATAATTCAATTTGGATCCTATTGTTTCATGATTACTATTTATTGCAAAAAGAGGATGATATTTTGGATAGTGAAATGTGCCCTAGATGAATATTACTAATTATGAGAGAGTGCACTTTAGGGAAGGTACTTGTGGGAAATTGTATAAGGATAAGGTTGTTGTATTAGGAGGAGGGTTCCCTTTTGGATACATATTTAGCATGCACTTGTTCTATTTTGACCATAGAGGAGGAGTGTTATACTTGGAGGTATCTATTATTATCTCTTTCAATTGAGAGAGAGTAGCAAGATACAAAATAAAACTACCTCTTAGGCTTGAATCAATATGTGACTCTTCAAGATTAAATAAAGGAATTAAAATCTATAAAATATAAGAGTGAATGGATCTTTATATGGGGTTATGTAACTTCCAAATTACACCTAACTATACTCTTCAATGTTACACAGAAAAGCCAGGGAAAAACCCCTTAAAAACCCATTTTTTACACATGGAAGAGGAAATGGGTGCCTACAGGAAATTTACACATGAATCCTTAAGGAAACATACACACAAGTGTGGGTTGTCCTCTTGTGAGGTGTGCACACCTAAAAATCCATGTGGGTTTCCCTTCTATAGGGCACACACAACTCTGTAACTCCCTATAAAAAAATTCCCAAAACATTTCACAAGTATTCAAATAGGATGAGGTCTTCTATATGGGTTTAGGATAATTACATGAAACACCTAATAACACTATGCAATCATTTAACTCTTCCCAAACAATGATACTTAATTGATTAAACCTAGGGAAACCAAACCCTAAAAAGGGGAATTTCTGAACAAGGAATATAAAAGAACTCTTCCCAAATAAACATACCTTTTTCAAATGGCAATAGATATCCTTCTTGTTTTATCTTCACCTCCTCACTTTCTCCCAAAATATTTCTCCAAGTTTCTCTTATGACAATTAATTTTAGTTTACTGGTTAACCTCCCTATCATATCCGAAGGGTACTCTTCTCTTTGAACCCCCAAGATATAAGGGTTAAATGAAGGTGTGTATAAGCTAGAAAATCTAAAAGGGCTTTCCCACTTCACCAATAGATTGTGCAACTACCCATGAGCTATGGAGAACCCACTTCTAGAAAAAACCTGACCATGATTTTCAAAGTTAAAGATAAAATTTCCACCATTTCACCATGAATTTTTTTATCATTAGAACAACCATCCAACATTAGGGAGCATAAGGTGCCTTCCAAGGTCACCTTCCTAGGTACCATCTCCCTTATCTATTTTCCAAATAGATTTTATATTATTTATATGGTTTGCATACCTATGAAATAATTTTGTGTTCTCATCCATCACTTGTAGCCATAATTCACTACTCTTAAGTCTCCATTATTTTCCTTTTTCCAAAAGAATGATCCTCCTTTTATCTTCTAACGACTTTACTTCAATTTTGTGTTCCTCGCTCAAATACCCAAAGCCTTATCTATTGTAGATTACCTCCAAGGCTTCCTATACTTCTTTGAGAATCCTATCATCTTTCATCTTTTTGTCCCTTTCCCAATTAGCAACCACGTTTTTTTTCTCTTTTAAGTTTTGGTGAAATTAAATTTGAGCGAATTCTTGTAGATTATCATTGTAATATTTCGAAATAGATTTTATTTTTTCCTCAAAATCCTTCGTCATCATCCACCCTCAATTTAGTTTGAATGGGTTGGAAAGTTTCTCTATTGCAAGGGCCACTTCTAACACCATAGGATATGATCAAATTCCCCCCTAGTGGTGGCCCATTGTTTGATCCTTATGACTTTATCTAGAAAGGATTTAGAGATTAAAATTATCTCGAGCCTCTTAGAAATTCTAGCTTCCCCGACTCTCTTGTTACTCCAAGTGGGAGATATTTTAGAAGTTTCAAAATCCAAAATACCAATTTATTCCAATTTTCTAATGAAATAAACAAAGAGAGGATCAAATTAGGAAACTGGGCCCCATACATTTGATGTTTTTAAGGTGAAACTCAATTTACCCCTATCACAACCAATTTGTTTTCAAAAATCTATTCCAATTGTCCACCCTATCAATGTAAGGGTAAAAAAAAATCAACACTATGATATCTTTCCCCAAATACAGAGAGAAAAATGAGGTCCCTAGTCTTGTTAGAAATGCCCAAGAATTAGTGAGGTTCAAGGAGCATTTATTTCATCTGGTCACATTCCCACCCAACCTCCCAATGGAATCTATAAAATAGAAGTCCCAATTACTTAATAGTTTAGAGAGTTCTTGATTGATTCTCTACCCATTTGAGATTGTCTCTTGTAATGGAATAATAGAAGGTTTGATCATATCAAATAATCTCTTTACTGGAAACTAATTTGAGGGGTTGTCCAACCCTCTACACTTGATGATTAGAAAAATCATTTGGAACCATTGACTAGAGTATTTTCTCTAAGAGCCCCAAATCAAGGGCAGTTGTTTCCTACACATGACTTCAAAAGATACTTTTTGTGGAAATAGACATGAAGTATTTACTTCCCCTTTGATTGGATTTGGGTACTTTCTCTTCAAAAAAAATGTAATCCCCTCGCCACCTTTCCTAGAAATTTGAGGGTGTCTTTTCTTCTAGGTATTAAATTGTACTTGACCAGTTCTAGGGGATTTTAGTCCTAGGTACCTTTTCCATGTAGAGTATAGTGCATAATAATGTTTTCAAAGGGACCTTTTGGTGTTTTTATAGCATCCAAACACTCTATTATTCTAGGTATAGGTATAAGGTCCAGTGGGTTGGGATATTTTATACTAGAAAAACTAGGTAGAAAATCACTCATGGATTCTAGTCCTTTGGACCTAGCTTCATTTCACCATGTCCCCAAAACAAAATTTTATGAAGAAAAACTCGTATGCATGGATTGATATTGATGGGTCTTACCCGAAATTTCCGTATTCTCCTTTTTGTTGACTGCTTTTAGGTTAGGCTCTTTGACTTATCTAGTGCTTGAATTCTGAAAATTTTCTACCATAGGTATTGTTCTAAGACCATCCAAATTCGCTCGAACCCCTACATCTTCTTTCATACTTGTAATCTGGACTGTTTCCAATTCCAATGTATATCGGCCTCTTGGATGCTTCCTTGGAACCCAATTCTTCCACATACTCGGGTAATTGAATTATGCAACAAGGAGTTCGTAATAGTGGAAACATAAACACCTAAATGGAATCCCTTCATTGTCTAGATTGAGACAGAAGAGGTCGATTCCCCTTCTGATATCCATCAATTATGCCATACTTTTTCTCACTTCCAACCCTACCAAGATTCGTGCCATACCATCGTACCTGTTGTTCCTAAGATTTACTCTAGGCTCATAGAATAATGTCAGGCATCCAAAATTTAAAAGATTTACTTTTATAATGATTTTATACCTTCACTTTTAAGATGAAACTTCAAATAAATTTAATGATTAGAAAACACATAGGCATTATCTCTTTCTTTGAGTTTTTTATAAATATTGAGGAGATGAAAAGTAAAAATGATTAACAAAATTGTCAAATAAAGTAAGGTATCCAATACTGATAAATATTACCTTATCCGCAATAGAGGAATCATGAAGAATAAGTCTTAAAATATGAATAGAAATGAGGAGAACCACACATATACAAGTCTTATTTTACTTATAGTAATAACAGAGGAAAATTTGTAGTTGAACAAACTTCCAATTATATGGACCATAGTAGATGTATTACTAAATTGTAGTCTTTCAATCTTTAAGAACCATAGAATGAGGAAAAGGAGGTCATGAAAAGGCAATACACAGAGAGAACATAACTCAAGGAAATGAAATGTAGAATCTATATCTTCTCTTCGAAATTGGTATTAAGAAGGTTCTCTTTTACATTCGGCCAGAAGAAGCCATGAATACATCTCTAATCTTCTTATTTATACAAAAATCATCTTAACCAAAAGTGGTTAGACTTTCCACATTCTTAGATCTCAAAATAGAATGCAATCTAAACTAAAAATATATTACAAATATTTTGAACATCTTCTGAGATTTCCTTCGCTTGCTTGCAATTCATTCATCCTCAATTTGCTCGTGGATGCACTTGGATTTTGTTGATCCTTAAATTGTGCATGTTAATCCAATAATGCAATAACAAACTTGGAGGGTTCAATATTTGCATTTAATTCAAACGAAAAATATTTTTTATGCACCAATGGTAGATTTCTTTGAATTTGTACTACTTCCTGTTGAGTGATCTGATGTTGTAAACTTAGTTTCACCAGAAGATCATTTAAGATTTGTAAATCAAAATGATTGACCTGTAGTATATCATTTTGTATCCTCTCTCTACTTTTCTTCAGATCTTATCTATTATTTTCAATCTCGTCTTTCCCAAGTGTAGAACGAATACCAATGACATCAATTTCTTCCATTTCTAGATCTATAGCTAAAAATGAATCAAGACAAGCATCCTTGGCCTCTTTAGCTAACCTTTTACTTTCTTTAAGATTGTTTTCACAGGTCTTTAAAGCTATTTCTCCTTTTATTTGCTTAAATTATGAAAAAAGGGACAAGTGTTGGTACATTGAGATTTTTCCTCCGCACTATAAATTTCTGAAATTTGGATCTGGCCATAGAAGTTTCCTTCTCTTTGTCATCAATAATCTGTAAACAATTATTGATTACCTGATAATGTTTTTGGATGGTATCCAAACTTTCATACAAGTTCTGTTGAACAATATGCAACCTCTCATTTATCTTTGATGCTTGTTTCTTGAAGGAAGAAATATCAATTATTGTGTTCTCGATTGTGGTTATTCGAGCTTGTAATTGATTTATTAATGTATCTCTCTAGGACACCATGTTACTCAAGTGCTGATTTTGAAAACTTAATTTCAATTTTTCCTCTAATTGTTTAATCTGCTTCTCAAAACCCTGTATGACTTGGCTTATATCCAAATTGATTCTTTCTCTGGAAGAAACTTCCATCTGTTTCATATCATTATGCAATTGTTCAATCCAAAGATTATTTTGGTCAAGTTGTTTTCTCAAATTATCCACTGACCATAAGTTAGCAGTTGCAAATGCTCCCAATGAGTCTGCTACCTCTTTTGTGAATTAAGGGTCACTTTATCCTTGTCCATCATATATCATTCTTTGTTTTTTGGGGTTTCCTCCCTCTTTCGGTTGATATTCTCTTCGTATGATAGCCTTCCTTTTCTCGTTGAAAAAGAAATATGATGAAGGCATATCTTAAGATTCAATAGGTGTCGGGTCATCTATATTCATAACCTATGAATGAGGTAAATCAAAACTTGTTGCTAGGGGAGTCAAAGATGGTATGGGAGAAGTAAGTGTAGTAGATTCCCCTTGATTTGTGACATATTTCACAGGAGTTTTAGTGTTTGACAATAATAGAGGAAAATTATGCCCATGTTTCATAAAAGCTTCAAATAATGTTAATAATTCCTAATCACTTTTACCTGGTATGGATATCCATGTAATTATTGCATCCTTGGACAATGTTTTTGGTGTCCTTTCCACTTCTTTAGTTTTTTCCTCAGGAAAGTTATGTTGATTGAGATTTGATGATTGTGCCACCTATGAAGTTGGATTAATCCTTTGTTTTTTTTACAAGATTTTAGGTAAATTGTTCCTTATGTGCTTTTGAAATCTGAGAAAACCTAACGGTTGTTCTTGAGGAAGACTTTGAAATATGGATATAACCTCATCACATGATCTAACTCCTCTGGAAACCTCGTCATAAGGTGAATCTTCATAGATGTATTTGTTCATGTTAAATTGAGCCAAATTATTTTCTACCACCCTATGTGGATCATGCTTCTTGAATTCAATGTAAACTAACTTAATATCGTCTAATCTCGAAGCCTCTACCTTAGAATTTCCAAAATATGATAATGAGAATATACTAACCTTGATAGGAAAGGATGGCCAAAATATTTTATGTGCGACCTTCAGTTCTTTGGTGATTCCTGTTGAAACTGTGTGATAGGATACTCCTATGCAAACAAGTCTGTCTGGTAGAAATCTGGGAAGAGCATGTGGATATGAAAAACAATCAAAAACTCTGATGTAAGAAAAACTTTCCTCAATGTACCAATCAGTAATAGCACCCAGATTCCCAATAATTTGTTTTGAAATTCTGGGAGGAGGTTGACCATAGATAATTTCACGGAATGGAATGACCACATTGTGACAAATCTCATAAAAATAATCCTTTTCATTTTACTCCCATAATTTAGAATGATAGAAATGTATAGGCTCAGTGACAGTCGAAGTCCAAATCCAATTCATAAGAGGAAATGGGGTTCTAAAACAAATTGCATCCATAATATATGCAGACATATAGAAGGGAGAATATTCTCTTTTGTATTTTTGAGTTCTATAATCCCTTATTTTTTTATCTAGGTTATTCGACAACATTTTTCCCCAATCAAAAGTATAACCCTCTGCAACTTCATGAATTATAGAAACCCACTCTATAGTAAAATGCATAGGATTTTTCTTTCTGAACATTCTACAAATCATCATGGTAGTATACATAATATGGGCATCACAAGAGGCTGTAGAGTATGTACCATGGCTATCAGTTTTGAATTTATTTTCATTTCCCCACCAGGTTTTCATTGTATCATGAACAATTATGTCGTATTATGTACATTCATCATCCTCAAACATCATTATAAATTATGCATTGTAAGTATATTTGGGGTTGGGACTTAATTTATACATTACTTGAATGTCCTCGGTTCAGAATGAGTCGACAATGGACTTTTGATTAATATAGAGGGTTCTAGTCAAGATATCCACACGCTCTAAGGCCCAGCTTATCATATCAGTATATGGCATCGGTTTCGGTCGAGTTGCAACTTTGTGAATTTCTAACTTATCCACCTATCTTAGCTTGCTTGAAATTGACTCATCTTCTCCTCTACTTGAATCATTCGAATAGAGGGAATTTACCTGCTCTTAAATTTCATAAAATGCTTCTATGATTTAATGATGTCCATAAGTCGAGCAGTAGTATCTGAAATAACGTATGAATTTGGGTTCGACTCCTCTACAAATGGAACTGGCTTCTTTCCTGCTTTACATGGTGCCATGATTTCCAAATATCAATGCTATCCCTCCTATGATAAGTAAAAATATGTTAGTCCAAACTATTGAATGCAAAAGTTTTGGATGCTAATGGAAAAATGATATGAATTTCAAAATGAATTTATTAAATAAAAATGTTAAAAACTAATTCTCTTTTCATTTAATCCATTGGCAGGGTAATCATGTCGAATCTGTCAAATTTATTACCTAACGGTCGTAAGATTTTCCAATATTTTACCTTAGACACGTTGAATACACCTTTAATGATCACAATTAACGAGGATAAGTTATTCCAGTGTTTCAACATTCAAGAGTTTTGAATGAGAAATGATACATATCTCTCGAAGGCCGAATTCACGGAGAAATTAACCATCCTTTAATTTCGAAGTTGTTTGCCAGATAATCCACAGTTGGTGTCATATTGTCATCGACGTTTAGAATCTGAATCGGGATTCATCATCAGGACTATTCGTCAATTGATTAGTCCTGATGATGAATCTCGATTCGGATTCAAAATGTCGATGACAATATCACAGCAACTGTGGATTATCTGGAAAACAACTTTGAAACTCCTCACCACAGAAATCTGAAAACAGTAACATCCTTTAATTTATTGTTTCATTTTAATTTATCACAGTTTATGGTCACTTTAAATTTAAGTGCTTCGGCACTACAGGACTCTAGAACTTCGAGGCTTCGTGAGTTTGCGTTAACGGTGCATAGACTTGTCTCGAAGGTTGAACTCGCGGAGTGATTACTTACCATTAATTACGCCTACTAAAACATGTTTTACCCATTAATCTTTGGCACTTTATCCTTTCGGTCATTCTGAAACTTCGGTGCTACGGCATTGTTTGATTTTTTTCTTGATTTGATCTTCCAGAGGACAATCTCTCGAAGTGATGTGGCAGTATGATGTCACTATTGATGACATGTCATAAAAATATGAGTGACATGTGTCACCCAAAATTGTGTGAATTATGTGACCAAGGGTGCCCAAAGTGAGTGCCACGTGTCACCACAAGTAAAGATTATCAGGTGGAATATTACACGTCAGATGATTAATTTTAAAATATTTTATGGGAATTCAGGTCTCCAGAGCTTTTTGACTTCAGGATTTTCAAGAATTTAAACATTTTGAGCTTGAACTTCTTAATCACGAAGTCTCGAAGTAAACTTCGTATTTCTTTGATGTTTAAACATTTTGCAATTCTGGAACTCTGAAGTTGTGAGAGTCGTCGATCTAGATGATTATCTAATTTTAACAGTTGGTACTTGATCCTCCTTGTCAAGATGTAATGAAAAAAAAATATTTTAGTCTAAGAAAGATATTCCTAAGTTTAAAATTTTATTTTGAAAAGAACAAAACAAAAAGGAATTTTGAAAAAAATATTTTTATTTGAAAATTCCATTTATGTTCTAACATAGTATGCATCTGGGGATTATGGCTCCCTGTGAGGCATGGAAGTACAGTAGACCGGTGCCTTTATTGGCTAAATAGAGTCATTATTGATTTCGTTTATTGATCTAAATGTTTTCTTTCTTTATTGAAATTTAACCATATATAGAAGTGATAAACATAACCATTTCTAAAAATATTAAAGCATACTTGGTGATTAATTTCAAGTTAGGCTAATAAGTGTTTTTTTTTCTTAAAATTGATTCCAAAATTATCCAGGATAATCAAAGTAAATTTAACAAAAATATCAAACTTCAATTGACTATGTTCTCTCTCAAGGTTATAAAGATGCAAAGTGTGTTTATTTAAGGAATCCCAATTGGTTCAGGATATAAATATTATTAAAAAAGAACTAAATAACATACTATATTATACAGATGTGTAATATATCCTTACATATGTCATAGATATTGATTCATTGCCAGCATGCATGTTCAGTACCCCATTGAAGTTATATATATCTCCCCTTATTGAATTTCCTTTCACCACTTCAAAAACAAGCCTTCATTTAACTGAGATGAGGGCAATCAATATATGAATTTCCTATCATTATCTCTATTTGGACAAGATGGGGGCAATCAATTTGTGAATTTCCTTTCACCATATGTCTTTGATTTTATTACTTTGAAGTGGGGACAATCAATTGTATCTAAGATACAAGGGATGGCATATGTCTTTGATCTGATGAAAAACAAGGTCTGTCTACAGTTTTAAGAATACTCTGAGATTGGTTTTCTTTCAATTCCATGTATACCTTCACCTATTGGTAAATTAAGAAGAATTTGTTTATTTTCAGGGATAAACCTTGAGAAAATTTGTCAGCTGAAATCTAATATTAGGGATAAATTTACTAGGATTAGCTTAAACATACTTTTTCAACTAAAATCAAGAAACATGAAAAATCTTCGCCCGACTTTTTTTTTAAATATGCTTTTAAGTTTTTAGTGTAGGCTAAGTTTTTTCATTTCTACAAAGACTAATATAATTGAAAACGAAGGGGAATTTTATTCGTAGAAAAAACTAGAGAGAGAGAGAGGTTGACAAATATATCATAAGTTCCAATCATCTCAACTGAACGGAAAATAATTCACACGAGTTTATCTATCATGACAAGACTCATGCTTTACTCTATTCTGCAGTCATATTCTAACCATTTTGTTTTTCTTATAAATATTGATTTATTTTCATACTGGAGATGACCATATATCCAATAAGAACAATGTTACAGATCCTCTCTTCACCGCTTCTCTATCTTTTCAGTAAATGATGAAGCCATATTTTAATTTGTGGGAATTATCCCTCATGTCTGTTATAATCAATCTTTTCATTTTTAATAAATAGTAAGAAAGAAGAGAAGTTGTTACATGATTTCCTTTGAATTTTAAAAGAGGAATTGTATTTATTCATCACCTAATTCTAGAGAGTCTGAAAGACGGGAAGATATGAGTGGTGAACGTGATGATTGTGAATATTTCAATTGTGAAATATTTACTCTTCAGGAGAAGGTTCGGAAGCAATTAGAAATGATTCAAGATCTCCAAGATTCAAATTTTCAACTTCACCAGTGGATTCAATCTCAGGAAATGCGACATCGAGAGGAAATGGTGACTATAACAAGAGTTGTGAGTCAAAACACGGTTCGTTTAATCTCTCATCGTTGACATTTGAGACTTTTGCGAAGGTGACAACCACCAATGAACATTCCTACAAAATCAGTTGGGTCCTGAGTTTCTACAACGTCATCTCCTTTTCTCGAAGACCGTTCACCTCTAGTAGATCGTCAGAATGTTGAAGAACTTTGATCCTTCAAGAAAATGCAGAATTTCAACAGTTAGATGATTCTATGGAATAAATGAAAGTAAAGCATAAGGAAGATATAATTCATATCAGTACTCATCAGTAGGCTTCCATATTTACTTTTTTTTTTTTTGTGTGGCTGTGAAATTTTGAGAAAACTATGCAAAGAGATAGGCAATCACTGTAAAAAATGTTAAATTTTGAACATATAATTTCTAAACTTTTGTATTTAAAGATTGTTATAATGCTTTGACGGTCCTATTCTCTGAAATTTCCAACTATTTTTGTCAAGAAAAGTATTGTTTTAATAACTACAAAGTGAGTTTTCTTCATGAAAAGTAAAAGATGATTTAATTGTTGTAGAAAAAAAATTATTTTCATTTTTATTATCCTTGAAATAAAACCAAAACCATTATTTTCTTGAAAAAATATTTACATAAATTTTAGCACTCAAAAATACTTAAATAAGTTCTGAAAAAAAAAAAAAAAAATCCAATTCCATCCAGTATGTACAATGGAAACTAAAAAGTAAACTACTACATAAAATGTTTTAAAAATCGTCCATTGATAGGGGCCTCAAGAATTTCTCCATTTAAATTTTCAAGAGAGAATGAATTTCTCCCTTCAATTGTTGCAATTTTGAAAGGACCAAACCAGAGATGGTCAAATTTTCCATGTTTCCCAGCGTCTTCTTTTCTGGCCTCCCACTTCAAGACTAAATCTCCAGGAAGAAACTCCATGTCTTTGGATTTCTTGTCAAATATGGCCTTCATATTGTCTTGGTATTTCTAAATCTTATCATCCACTTCTCTTTTGTTCTGTTGGACTTCAGTTATTTGGTTTATTCTTCTCGTCAAATCATTTGGTTCTTCATTAGCATCCTGTCAGAGATTCATCACAGGAAGAGAAATATTGATATGAAGAATAACATTTGTGCCATAAACTAATTGGAAAGGAGACATACCTATCGATTTCTTGGTGTCAATTTTGTTTGCCCATAGAGCATATTTTAAATGTATATGCCAAGATTTCTTATTTTTTGTCAAAACTTTCTTAATTATCCTCATTAAATTTTTATTAGATGACTCTGCCAACCCATTATCCTGAGGATAATAAGCCATAGAATGACCCAAAATTATATTATATTTTTGATAAAAATCTATCATAGAAATAGATTTGAAATCTTGTGCATTATTTGTGGTTATTTTCCTCGAACAACCAAACCTTGCAATAATGTTTCTTCCAAAAAATTTATTACTACAGGATTTGTAGCATTTCGAGTTGGAATAGCTTCTACCCATTTAGTAAAGTAATCGGTAGAAGTTAAAATCCATCTGTGTTGGGAACTTGATTGTGGATGAATCTCTCTGATGAAGTATAGGCCTCATTGTTGGAAAGGAGCTTCAGCTTTTATAGGAACTAAAGGTAAGGCAGGGAGATTTTTCTTTCTAACAAAAATTTGGCATGAATTACAAGCTCTGACTCTTGAATTTATGTCAGTGAATAACCTTGGCCAATAATATCCTACCCTTAAGATTGTATAAGTTGTTTCTCTCCAACCATGGTGTCCTCCACATACTCCTTTATGAAACTCATCAATGACACCTTTTGTTTTAGGTTATGTAAGGCATCATAATAAGAAACCCAAAGGATCCTTCCAGTATAACTTAGCATTGATAATGCAATATTTGATCACCTGTAATTTTAAATTTATTACCTTCGAAGGAGTCATGTCAGCAAGACATTGAAGAGTAAGGAAGTATGACAGTATATTGTTATACCAAGAAGAGGAAGAAAATTTGTCATCAATTTGAGTTGTTGGCATTTGATCATCGATTTCTTCTATGTGTGGAAAATAATTTACAGACTTGAAATGATTTATTCCCAGGGCTTTAAAATTTGATTTAGCAAGCAATTTTTCCAAACCCTGTACTTTTACCAGTTTGTTTGGTTTGACTTCCAAATCATATTGTTGAATTTTTGCCAACCATTTTCCCATTCTTCCATCACTGTCAGGCTGAATTAGGATATCTTTGACTATGTTAGTGGGTACATATGCGATTATTCTTGAATGTAAAACATATGTTCGGAAAGCCTTGAGTGCCTTAACCATAGCATAAGCATGCTTCTCTAGAATATCATATTTTAAATATGCATCTTTGAGGCTTTTACTAAAAAATGCAATAGGTTGTTCAAATCCTTCATCATTTTTCTATAGGAGCATTGTTGCAATTGTATATTCAGATGCAAAGGAAAAGATTGAAAACTCCTTTGTATAATCAGGACTTACGAGCATTGATGCTTATCCTATAGCTTTCTTGACTCGTTGGAAGGATTCATTAGCTTTAATCGTCCATTTCACCTCATTATCCTTCTTCAACATATCTATGATCAATTTGATCATTTCAACAAAATTTGGAATAAATATTCTCAAGAAATGAATTCTTCCTAAAAATGATTGAATTTCTTTTTTGTTTCTAGGTATATTCATCCAATCAATAGCTTCAACACTTTTTGGATCTACTTTAATTCCATATTTAGGTTCAATATGTCCCAATAGCTTCCCTTCTTGCATGGAAAAATGAGATTTATTAGGGTTCAAAGACAACCCAGTTTTTTTACATTTGTAAAATGTTTGTCTAATATGTTCCAAGTGTTATGCATCGGAATTAAACAAAATTGTTAGATCATCTAGATAAATAAAAAAATATATATATTTCTCACCAAAAAATTATATATCCATCACTCTTTGAAAATTTGCACCTGCATTCATTAAACCAAAAGACATTTTGTCATACATAAAAGTTCCCCATGGAGTACTAAATGCAGTTTTTTCTTTATCATTTTCATGGACAACTATTTGATTATACCCCAAAAATCCGTCAATCATAGAAATTCCATTTTCCCCAACCACATTTTCAAGAACATGATCCATTTTAGGAAGAGGGTAATTTTCTTTTAATGAAGACTAATTTGAATTTCTAAAATCAACACACAATATTATATCTCCATTCTTCTTTCTGACAGGAACCAAATTGGCTACCTATTCAAAGTATATAAGAGGTAAGATGATTTTTGCATCAAGAATATTTTTTACCTCCCTTTATATTACTGGCAAGAGAATAGGATTTATCTGTCTAAGATTTTGATTGAAAGGATTGACACCTAGTTCTAATGGAATCTTATGCTCGATAACAGAAGTATCATAAGTTTTTAAATCTTTGTAAGACCATGCAAACACATCTTTATATTCTTTGAGCAATTCAACATATTTTCTCTTCAGTTTAGTGGGAATCTATTTAGACAACTTGACCAGTTTCGAATTTTCATTTGAACCCACATTACAATATTCAACCTCTTCAGGTTGAGGTTGCAAGGTAGATTTTAAAGGGATATCATTTTGGTTGAACAATATTTATAATGGAATAAGACCCTTTGGGATTTGATTATTCTTTAGCAAGAGCATTTTATGATTTGCAATCCTATCTTTGAATTTCTCTGGATTTAATCCTTCTTGCATAATCCAAATAGAATCATTTTGATTTTCCTGATCTATATGCATCTCAGGAAATTCACCCACCGTCTCCATAAATTGTTTTATATGTTCATCATCTTCAACAATTTGCCAATAGTGAACATTATTTGGAATTGAAGGTTTATGTCTCATGTCAATATGATATTTCAATTTCAAAATAGTGGGTGGAGTGAAAGTAGTTGTAACTTTAGCTAATGAATCTGCTTGTTGATTATGCAATCTGGGAATAACATGAATGTTGAATGATAAGAAAAAAAATTCAATCATATCCCATGCACAATTTCTATAATATCTTACTCTAGGATTCTTAGCTTGATATAGTTGTCTAATCTGATTTACAATAAGCTTTGCATCTCCATATACTATCAAATGTTTGATCTGTATCCTTCTAGCAGCTTCTAGTCCTAAAATTAAAGATTCATATTCACATACATTATTTGTGTAATCAATGTCAAATTGTAATCTATAGGAAAAAAGGATGTAATACTCATCGTTTGGTGCCACGAATAGTACTTAGCACCTGCTCCTTCCCAAGAAGAGGCACCATCGAAAAACATTTTCCACATCCCATCTCTAATATTTACATTTTCCTTTGGAGCTTCTATTTTTGTATTTTCATTTTCTGTACAAACTTCAAAATCATCATCAATATATAAAACACAATTTCCTAAATCCTAATCAGCAACATAGACTAGATAATTATTAGGGTTTTGAGGATCACTTACTGTATAGGCCAGTCTCTTTACTTTGTACAATCTTGTAAATTTCCCACCAAAAATCGGAATCGTGGCATATTTCATGTCCAACTGAACCGATCCTCCTAACTTTGCACCCCAAGATCTTGATAAAATCATGCCATATTTAGCAGGTACATTAGCTACTACCACATCCATCAGAATACTTTTAACTGGAATTTTAGTCAGATTTACAACTAAATATTCAATCATACCCATAAACTTTACCTTTCTAGAATCAAAAGAGTACAAATCTTGATAAGGTCTGGTAATTTGCAAGCCCAATTTTTCCATTATTATTTTTGGCATCAAATTATCTGAAGCACATGAATCTAGCATACAGTTATGTAACAAATGATCGTGCACAGTAAGAGTGATATAAAATGGAGCCACCGAGTCTTTATCGTTTTCAATATGTGGTCCAAACATGATCGTTGGTTTCTCATCCTGCAAGTTAAGAACATCAGCTTGACATTTTGCATCTGGAAAATTAATTAATTTTGAAATATGTTTCTTGTAAACCGGATTTCTAGAAAGTTCAACCAGAGGGAATGGAATTTTAATATTATTCAATTTACTCTCTAGATTGAACATGCCAACCAATTTTTCTAACTCTTTGGTCTATACTTCGACTTCTTTGTTTTCTAGATTTTTAGCTTGTGTTGCTTTTGTTTCAACTTTCTTTATTTGAGCAACTTGTACTTCAGTAGGTGATTTTGAGACCACTGCTTCATTTTCTTTATTCTGCGCCAAGAGATTTTTTGGTGGATTAGTAGTAGAAATATTATCTCTTGGTCTCAAATCATATTTACTATGAAGCTCATCCATTATTGAATCGACAAGATATGTATATTTTGATGTAGTATCTCCCAAGTTATTGATATTTTTCTCATCAAATAATGATCCAAGATTTAGATATTTTTCGTAGTCTTGTTGAGTTAAATGAGGTTCAATATAATCATCACTAAAATTGTTTATATCCTCATCTAATTCGTCATAATATTGAACATCATCTCCCTGAATAAGATTTTATGTTTTAAAAGGGGCCTGAATCTTTTGTTTCTCATTCTTAATTTGCCTATGTTGAATCTGAGGGTTTGTATTTAGGTTTCTCCTAAATTGATTTTGATTTCTAACATACGGGTCAGGTTTGGCTTTCTCAATTTCCATCCTGGAAATTTTATTTGATAAATCTTTAATGATTTTATCCATCTCATCCATTTTTTCCTCTTGTGTGTTTTTCCCAAAGCTGGAGGGTCCTCCTTGTTCTTTAAATCTTCTAGGTTCTCTTATTCCCATCTCAATCTTTGTTTTTAGTTTTCCTGATGCCATCATATTAGAGTCAATCTCAATAGAATCATCTTGCATCCTAGCTAATGTTGTAGCTCTTCTTTCCCTTAAAAGTAATGCAAATTCTGAATCAAAAGCCCCTACAAAAGTAACTTTAGCAGATATTTGGGAGGGTTTAACTTCGTATGGGATATTTCTATACAGTTTATTGAATATTTGGATAAATTCAGAAATAGTTTCAAATGTTTTATTCCTTAAAGCACCAAATTCAGTTAAATAATATAAATGGTATTTTTTCTCACCCCATTGTCTTAAGAAGGAAGTTTATAAATCATCATAAGTTGCGATGGAATTTGCAGGAAGTCCCCTAAACAAAGTTCTATCTTGTCCCTCAAAAATATGTACCAACAGTCTCATGTAAACATCTTCATGATCAATGCCAAGTATATCAGAAAAATGATCAAAAAAAGTTATGTGTAATGTGGCTGTTAAATCCCCTTCTCCCATGAATTTAGGTAAAATTTTCATAGAATTCTCAGGTAAATCATGCAAAACTACAGGGAGGGTAAGGGGGAATATCTAGCAGTGACTTTGGAAAAAATCCTTGGAGAAGGTGGTGGTGGATTTACATTTCCACTGCCTCCTCCACCTCCTGCACCTCCTACATCAACCATTGAAAGTTTTGGAGAAGAGATATGAGGGATGTAATGTAAATTATCAAAGATTTGAAAAGACGGTTGTACTTGATCTTCGATTTATTCAGGAAGGTAATAGTGGAGACCTGCTAGATAATGAAAAGGTGACGGATCTCATGATAGGGATGTAAAATCAAACTCAGAAGGGAAATGAGAACTTGAACTTGGTTTTTCATATCGACTAGATGGGTAGATGGGGGAAATGATAAGAGATGAACCTAAGTACAAAATATGATCTTCATGATTTACAGAGATAGAAACTTTTATTTTAGGAGGACTAAGGATAGGTTGGGTATAAACAAAGTTGGGAACTAAATATGATTCCTTGTTCTCACAGGTAAAAGTATCTATCAAAGAAAAAGGTGTATTCTGTAAATTTTCTCCCTTTAGATCATACATTTTTACTTCGGGAATTTCAACCTCTAGATTTTCTAATTTAAATTCAGGATTACAAGTTGAGGCTTGTGCGGAATGAGGTTTATTTTGATGTTTTTCTTTAGAACTAAGTAAACTTATTTATTTTGATGTAATATTAACATTAACTTGAGTAAAATTTGGTTGATAGACCTTACTTGTTGATGCAGACGTCCTCTTTAGATATCCTTTGGTTTTCAGCAATTTTTCAGGATATGGAACTGGAGTAGTATGCTTATCGTCTCAGTTTTTTCTGGTATTTTTTCATCTGAATTCCATCTTTACCAAAATGGAGTCGCCAGGTGAAAAATAAAAAATGAGCCTTAACCTTGTGTCCAATTCTTGTTCACCGTAAAAAATCAAAACTAAAATTTGTCGTATTCCCAGGGAAAAATAGTTTTGTTTCTCCATTCCCTGGCAATAGCACCACAAATATGTTGTTTCTGAGATTTACTCTAGGATCACAGAATAATGTTAGGCATCCAAAATTTAAAAGATTTGTTTTTATAATGCTTTTCTACCTTCAGTTTTAAGATGAAACTTCAAATAAATTTAATGATTAGAAAACACAAAGGCAGTATCTCTTTCTTTGAGTTTTTTATAAATATTGCGGAGATGAAAAGTAGAAATGATTAACAAAACTGTAAAATAAAGGTATCCAATACCGATAAATATTACCTTATCCACAATAGAGGAATCATGAAGAATAAGTATTAAAAGATGAATTGAAATGAGGAATGATAGATATCTCCCGAAGGCCGAATTCACGAAGCAATTAACCATCCTTTAATTTATTGTTTAGTTTTAATTGATCACAGCTTATGGTCATTTTAACTTTGATTGCTTCGGCACTCCGAGACTCTGGAACTTCGAGGCTTCGTGAGTTTTCATTAACGGTGCATAGATTTGTCCCGAAGGTCGAACTCGTGGAGCGATTACATATCGTTAATTATGCCTACTAAAACATGTTTTAAAAATTAATATTTGGTGCTTTATCATTTCGGTCATTTTAGCACCTTGACACTTTGACAGTTCGGTGCTTCAGCACTGTTTGAATTTTTTCTTGATTTGATATTCCAAAGGACAATCTCTCAGAGTGATGTGGCAGTATGACATCACTATTGATGACATGCCATGAAAATATGAGTGACATGTGTCACCCAAAATCGTGCAAATTATGTGACTAAGGGTGCCCAAAGTGAGTGCCACATGTCACCATGAGTAAACATTGTTAGGTGGCAGATGACGTGTCGGCTAATTAATTTTAAAATATTTTGTGGGAATTTAGGTCTCCGGGACTCTAGAGCTTCACGACTTCAGAATTTTTAGGACTTTAAACATTTTGAGCTTGAACTCCTGAATCACGAAGTCCTGTAGTAAACATCGTATTTCTCTGTTGTTTAAATATTTTTCAATTCTAGAATTCTGAAGTTGTGAGAGTCGTCAATCTAGATGACTATCTAATTTAAATGGTTGGTACTTGATTTGTCATGTCAAGATGTAACGAAAAAAATATTTGAGTCTAAGAAATGATATTCCTAAGTTTAAAATTTTATTTTGAAAAGGACAAAACAAAAAGGAATTTTGAAAAATTGATTTTTATTTGAAAATTTTATTTATGTTCTAACAGTACCCAAACTCTAAGAAAGATAAATCTACTTCATAAAAGTTACCTAAGGTGTTACCAATTTTTTTGAACACCTCTTTGGACAAAAAATCAATGGTGAGCTTGGGATATGAACCCATACTAGGAGAATGTCCACACTATATAACATAGCATCAAACTCAATATGTCATTTCTTCAAGAACAAGGATATACATCCCCACTTCCAGTGTTGATGCAAGACAATTTTTACTTTTCCGGTCATCCTAAACACCCAAACCAACCATTTGTTTACCATAATCAAGGTACGTGGAAAGACCCCACCAATGGTTCAAAATTTTGCTTGGTATGATTATTTAGTTCCTCCAAACTCATTCTCTTCCTTGGGAAATGTCCTACTAGTGTCTGATCTCCCATATCCATAATGTCATTAAGTTTATTTTCACCCCAGGTTCAGGATGATGGCCTCTTGTGTCTTCTTGATGAATTTATGTCTCTTTGGATTTCTAGATCCCTCTTGAGACTAATTCCCTCCAACCTTTGAATCCAAGGATGGGTCACTTCTCAAAATATTCAAATCCAACATATTGCCAACAAAACTAGAACCATAAAATTATATTTCCAACCAATATCACATGTGCAAAGGAAATCAAACTTGTTACAAACCTCATTCAATGAGGTTACATGTTCATACCTTGAGTGAAATAAATCACCATCCTTTCTTGACCAAGCATTCTACGTTGATGGATTATAGGATCATGGTCATTAATCCTTGCATGGGGTGAACTACATTTGTATTTATGGTATTGGTTTTTATCATCGAAAGGACTCATCGCCCCTTCCTCCAACTATCCCAATATCTTGACACCATGTTCACCCAACTCTTGTGCCAACTCACTCAAAATCTCCGTGGTGGCCTCCTCTAGTGGTCTAGACCCCAAACAAAGAAGATTATTAGTATCCCATGTAATGTCCCATCGACCAAAACTAGGGCTAGACCATATCCTTTTACCCTCCAAAGGATCATTGGAGAAATCCACAATTTCCTCCTCATATGTCGTCTTGTCTTCCACATATCCTTTTCCAACCATCGACCAAGAAAAATCCACTCTTGATACTCCTATAGAACCCTTTCTACCACAGAAGTCTTTGATCCATATGTAGTGACAAGGTTCTCCAAAATTTCATCCAGCGGAAACCCTAAAGTAAGAGCTATCAGGGCATATATCTTTCCGGAGGTAAATCATAGCTTAGCCAAAGTAGGGCATGATTTTTTCATTTATTAGTTTTAATCTTGCTTGCAGGGTATCAAGGTCAACTTGTGATATAAATTTCAACCTAAATCATACCCTCATACAACATATCCCATATGTAAACCGTGCTTGCTACTTATATTTCTCATATTTCACATAGAAACATAGAGAAATTATCCATTTTTCTCAATTTGTGTGCATAAAAAGGATTAAAGCACTAAAAAAACATATCAAAATGCATTTATGGTTAAGAAAAACGACTATAACATATTTTTTTCCTAATTTTTTTGCATTAATTAGGAAAAACTATTTATTATAATTTTATTGGGTTGGGTAGCCAACATCATATTAAAAATCTGTATTATTTCTTGTGTAATTAAATGTAGGGTCCTCCTAGGCATTATGACAACTAATCCAAGTCATTCTATAATTGCAATATAAAAAAATTGTGTGTAGATTCAAGTGCGCTTAATAATATTCAAATAAATAATAAATCGATTAGTTGTGTGTGTGCGTGTGTGACCATGTGATCTCAATAAATTTAAGGAAATGCTACTAAATTATTTAACACTAAATGAGATCGCACATAATCTACTCTAAATTTATACAAAATTCTATAATACTTGATAACATCATTTTGATACATAAATATGAACCTATTCCAATAAAAAAAGAGATCGTATTTGATAATATAATAGATGAATAGTTTCATAAAACAGATCTTCCCTCTAGGAAATATAAAATTTTATTCTATTTTCTTTAGATCCCAACAAGACATTGAACACTTCCTCAATCAAATATGTCCAAACTACTAAGCCTTGCAAAAATTCAAATCTTGTTGCTATATTATATTCTTCTCCCAAGATGTCTTCAAATTGAATCTTCTACATGTTGATCGCTTTCATATATAACCTCATTCCAACAAGAGTAGTTATGCAACAAATCTATGCATGCAATGTAATGGGATACTAACAACAAGGTCGATTCTCAACTCAACAAGTTATATTTTATTATGTTCCCAATCATCTATCATATAGATGTCTATTTAGTTGCATTGTATAAACCATAATGTTTATATCCAAACATGTTTAAATGTAGTTTGTATACTAGAAAGCAATATTTTTATAAGGAAAATTCTAACATGGGATACTTCCTATAAATACATTTTTGTACCCATATAACCCTGGGATCTTTCAATTGAGAGAAGGGAACAAGATACAAAATAAAACTACCTACAAGGCTTGAATAAATATGTGACTCTTCATTATCAATAAAGGAATGAAAAACTATCAAAGATAAGAGTTAATGGCTCTTGATATGAGGTTATGTAACTTTGAAATTACACCTAACTATACTTTTCAATGTAATAGAGAAAACCTAGGGAAAACCCCCTTCAAATTCCCTTGTAAACCCAATTTTTACACATGGAAGAGGAAACAGATCGCTAGAGGACATGCACATGTGAGTGTGGTTTTTCCTCTTGCAATGTGCACACACCTCAAAATGCACATGGGTTTCCCTTCTATAGGGCACATACAACTCTATAACTCCATATGGAAAATTCCCACAAAATTTCACAAGCATTCAAATAGGATGAGGTCTTCTACATGGGTTTAGGATAATTAGAAGACACAACTAATAACACCATGAAGATATTTAACCCTTCCTAAATAAGGAGACTTAATTGATTAAACCTAGGGAAACGAAACCTCAAAGGGGAATTTTTGAACAACAAGGAATGTAAAGGAACTCTTCCCAAATTAACATACCTTTTTCAAATGGCTATAGATGTTCTTCTTACTTTATCTTCACCTCCTTTCTTGCTCCCAAAATATTGCTCCAAGTTTCTTCCATGCCAACTAATTTGATTTTGTTGGTTAACCTCCCTACGATATCCTAAGGGTACTCTTCTTCCCTTGGAACCCTCAAGCTTCAAGGGATGTATGAAGGTATATATAAGCTAGAAATGGTGAAAGGGCCTACCCACTTCACCAACATATTGTATAGCTACCAATGAGTTATGGATTCCCCACTCCCTAACAAATCCTAACTAGATTTTTCACACTCAACCAAACTTTCCACCATTTCATAGTGAATTTTCTTGGCATTAGAACAACCATCCAACATTAGGGAGCATAAGGTGCCTTCCAACGTCACCCTCCCTCTCTTCTTATAGTACTTTTGCAAAATGTCGCATGCATGTTCATGCGAAATTCCTAATTATAAATTCACTAATATGCCTATTATTCTCCCAACCACTTGTCTCTTCCATACATAATTCTATTTTCTAAATAACTTAAATGCATATTATTCACTCTCTTAATTACCTTCCTATTTTTACTCCCTCTTACATGTGTGCACATGATAATTCACTTTTAAATTAATAAAAACCTCTAAAATGGGAGAAGAATTATTTATACTAATGCATGTCTCTTAGCATTTAGTTTCCATTTCAAAATTGCCTAATAAAATCAATCTAATTTACCCATAATATTCCCTCTAATTGAGTGAGTGCAATTATTTCTATGAGTAGTGTTTTCATCAATGCACTCCTATTATTTAAAATATAATTCTAAATGCTATGCATATAAAGGATTGTTTGTCTTAGAATACCAAATCTTAATCAACACTGGTGTCAATACCAATATAACTAGTACCAAGGGCAAGGTTGTGATGAGTCCACCCCCTCTAGCTACACATATTTTCATAGTGTGGGAAATCTATGTAACAAGAGAAATATATACACTAACTCTACATTGTTTACTCATGGTCACTGAGCAATAAGATCTACATGTCATTAGTGTGTGCCCCTCACTTATACCTCATGAGCGACCACTTGTAACCTATCCTCATGGTAAAATGTAACCTCCTGGATTAGCATAGCCTCCAATATTTTATACATAGTAAGCTTCTAGTAGGTAGAAAATAGGGATGATACTTCTCCTTTCACAATAGTAGACATGTCACTCCCCCTCCATACAACCCTTACCCATGTATACGGTTGATTGGAAATATTTATTTATGTCTTAGAACACATCAAATAGCATTGTCCAAAACAATATAAATCATAATCATTTGTTTGCAACATGATATCCAAATTGATACATTAGTCTGCTAATCCCACTTGGGTTCATATAACGTAACTCTCTCTAAAGTCCATTCACATGTGGTTCCTTCCTGTCATGCTTGAAAAATCCTTAGTAATTTTGTAGATATAGATCAATTCAATAGTACAAATTATATATATATATAGTATCATTGGATCAATAATAAGTCTATGCACCCAATCACATTATCCCACAGCATCAATTAAACCTCAACATGTTCATGATTCATACATAAACATCACATCAAACACTAACAAAGGATCATACAAGTCAAAAGAGTTTAAAACATCAATCTAATAAAGTACATTAATCAACAAGACTATGCCATTCACACATCTAGAACACCCTAAAATAGTAATAGTAATAATAATATCAAGTACCAATAAGTTTGGTGAAAAAGGGGGCATTGCATTAAATTAGTATTTACATATTCATATAAGTGATCTATAGTTTGCTATAAATTCTGTTATGCAGCTTTATTAGTGTGTTTTCAATGTGGATTTGCATTGGAATTTGTGCCCATTGTTAGCATAAAAATTCGCATCATTTTCATGCATATTTTTTTCATTCAGTGTCTTTTTAAGCTTGTTGTTATTTACATTTCGTTGTAGATTTATTTAGGACAACAACATTAATATTTATGATTAAATTTTCCATAATTTAACTATGTTTGAGTTTTTGAAGTGTCCCAATGTTTTGAGTGGACACTCCAGCCATCATCAGGGAACCAATTGAAACCTTTATGATGGGTGGAGTTTCCACTCAAAATGTTGGGACGTTTTAAAAACTCAAACACAATTAAATTCCATAAAATTTAATCATCATTATGGTTAATTGTGGAAATCTTCATACAAAAAAAAAAACATTGATATCAAATTTGGGTGTTATTAATCATTTCCTTTTTTGAGTATATTGACCCCTTGACCATCTAGGAATACCCCCTTAAAGTTAGCAAGCACCAATTTTGAAGTGGGGGAAGTAAGTGGGATGGCAATGATTATTTCCTAGTGTTTTTGGACTCGCTTAAGCTTTTACAAAATGGAAATTTCTAGATAATAAGGTGTGCTTAATAAATTAATAAATCTGAAAACTAACATTCAAAACATAAAAACCTATGTCGACTTACAATTTGAACCGATCCTCCTATTCCCTAAGACTCCATGAAAGGCAATGCCTTATTTATCTTCCTATGATTCTACCATTTAAAAATCCTAACAAATCAACCAATTGATTGAAAACAACCCCTATGTTATCTTAGACTTAATAACATCATTATGCAAAGATAACAGGGTCATCTCATTTTTTTTTAATTTCTTGTTTTCCTATTTTCAACATTTCAGTGAAGGGTTTTTTCCCACATTATGTAAAGCCCTTTTAGGTAAGGCACAATTGAAATTGAGAATCCTTTTTTTTCTAATCATATAAACCTTGATTTATCCTTTGATATGAATTTGGAGGTGTTCTACAATTAACAATAAACATGTCTTTATTGGTTGGTATTCCGTCGTATTTAACAAATAATTGGGCTACCTATTTTCTCAAAACTATATCTATGTTATATAGTTATCAGTATTTCAATCATTGGTAAAAAAATAACTAAATGAGTGAAGTTAGCTTTCATGGAACCCATTCTCCTCCACAATGCTTTGTAAATGAATTTATATTCTCATGAAAATTAACTTATATGATTTATATGCTTATTAAGCCTTGTGTATACAAAATACTCTCTAAGTGTCATGTTTGATTTAGGAAGAAAGCACGTGATGGTTAGGATGGAGCATATGGATAAAATCATCACATCTACATAGGGCATGCATGATGAAGAGTGTGAGGGAAAGTGATGGGTATTTATATAGTCATAGTTTCAAAATAGCATAAAATCAGCATAACAAATGTATAATATCATTAATTCTATATGTCAATTAGGTGTATCCCTAGTAGTTGAGATAATGAGTGTTATCCTCCCCACCTAGAATCAATTCTTGCAAGTGAAATGTTGAATGCTTAATGAGTATATTGTTGTATTGGTCGTGAGCCCTAAAGAATTCGATTTACCTTGGGTACCATCCTCGAAATGAGGGAAAGTGCTTGGTGGGTTTCCTCAGGATATGTATTTAATACAAACCAAAAAAAAAACATCATCAACTCTAAATTATATGGATGAAATCATCACATCCTCATAGAGCATGCATGACGAAGAGTTTGAGGGGAAGTCTTGGCTACTTCTATATTCAATGTTTCAATTTATCATAAACTGATCATAAAAAATGTATAATATCATTCATTCATTTACATAACATCATCAATTATATATGTCAATTAGTTGTAGCCCTGGTAGTTGAGAGAATGAGAGATATCTCCCCACCTAGAATCAATTCTCACAAGTAACATGTTGATCTTTTATTGAATGTATTGTTGTATTGGCCTTGAGCCCTAAAGAATATGGTTTACCTTGGGTGTCATCATCGAAATGAGGGGAAGTGTCTGGTGGGTTTCCCCAAGATATGTATTCGCATAGACCAAAAATATAACATTATCAATTCTATATTATATCATAGTCATCGAAAACCATAAAGTTGGAAGTGACACATCCCAATTAATGACAACACAATTTATATTGGGAATACCTCAAGGCGAGGAAAAAAAAACCCACTCTCAAAAAAGGTAAAACTTATCTCTATTCAATTTTGATGTATTCTAGATCAAAAACCTTAGCTTTTACAACAACGATCCCCTTGATATCCTCCAAAAAAATATGGATATCTCGCAAGATAAACCTATTTAATTTATTTTAACTTATAAAAACATATCTACTTTGATATTATTCTACTTCTAGCGTATATACATTCTATTTTCTTGCTTGGTGAACTTGATAACTAAGAAAGCTCCTAGTTGTGTAGAAAGATGTTAATTTGGTATCGGTTGGGGGTATCTTCCTAGATAGTTTGATAAACATGTATAAAAAAATAAATACTAATAAAATCTAAACTTAAGAATAATAATGGCATGCACACACACACACACACACACATTTACCCTAGAAACCCTTAACCGAGAAAACTAGCCAACTTGCGAGTTGCACCTCTCTCTTTATTCTTATATTAAATTCACTAATCACAATACAATATATAGGTATTCCACAACATCCAAAACCCTAATCGGTTAACTCGTATTATATTACAAACCTAATTCCTTAACTGGAATTAATTTACAATGGACCAAATAAACATTCATTGAAAAAACAAAAAATGGAACCTACAAACCATTTTCTCTAGAAACCTATAGAGAGTATAACAAATGTCCAACACTACCCCAAATAGAAAGATATCACAACTAAGAAGTTAAGAGCATATAATGGATACGAATATGTTAAAAACAAATTTACAACTTACTACGCTACATAGGGCATTCAAATGCAAAATATTGTTCCATATACAACACAAAAAATGGTGTTGTTGAGAGAAATAATTGCATATTAAAAAAATGGCCAATTGTATGATCCAATCTAAGGGATTAAGTCTTTATTTTTGGTAGGAAGCCATTAATTGTGCCAATTAAATAGTGTAAATGTGTTGAACCTGCACAGAATAGATCTAGCTAGAAAATACCACACATTTGTAGAGAGAAATTGAGAAAGAAGAAACAAGGGAGAAAGAATGGAAGAATTTTCATTAACCGTATTCCACACTCAAAGAGTGAATAATTTACAATAGATATAGGATACATGAGTAACTAATGAGCCATATTGGTGGTATAGAGTGATCTGGACACACACCAGCAGTTACAGGAGTGAACTGCCACCTATTCTAGTCTCTCAAGCAGTTACAGGAGTGAATTGTCACCTAGTTGAGTTAACTAGTCAACTAGTCCTCAGTTAACTGACTGAACAGAGAGTATTGAGGAGTTAACTCGGGAAATCAAGGGTAATGCGCCAGTGAGGTGATGATCCCAAGGAAAGTGTGCATTAGCTGGTGATGATCCCAATGTTGCATGGTGACAAAACCAATGCAACATCTAAACTCAACTCAACTAGTCAAATTGAAGTGTCAACTGAAGAGAATAATCTTCATGTGGAATATTCTCCCCTAAAATATAGGAGACTAGATAATGACTAATTATGACTAATAAAAAAGGAAAAACCTTAGGAAAAATAAATCCTATGTGTGTGTGAAGTAACTCCAACACATAGTCAATCACACTTTGACAAAGGATTTAACGAATATACCATCAGAAGAAGCATGGAGTAAAATTAAATCATATGTAATCCGCTTTTGTGTGTTTGATAGTGAATCATTGGGTCACATTCCTGATGAGAAAAGGAAATAATTATATATTAAAAGTGAGAAGTTCATTTTTCTATGATATTCTGAAGATGAAAAAAGTTAAATACTTCTTCAACCTAATTCCAATGAAAATATTATTAGGAGAAGTGTTAAGTTTGATGAAAGTCTCTTCGTTTGCGAGCCTAATTCAATGTGTGTTCCATCTTCAGCCCATGATCCTAATTCATTGTTTGTGTTATCTTTGACCTGGAAGCCATCTTTTTTGTTTGTGATAGATTATCTTCCCATCTTTTTTATAGTGATATTTTTCTAGTTTCTTCTTCAAATTATGACAATGAAGATGAAAATCCACCTTTGTCTACTTACCTTTATCCATTTGGGTCCATTGAACATGAACTTTCACTAGGAATACCATTTCCATATGGGTCCATATGAAATGAGAAGCAATTGGTGATCTTGTTGATGATCTTACATGTTAACATCGTACATGTTCATAGTTCCAACAAGCCTCCTCTCTTTTGACTCAAGTTTTAGATACTCGTGATCCAGAAACATTTGTAGAAGCTTTTGGCCATATAGATTGGGACACAACAATGAATGAAGAATATCATTCCATAATGGTGAACGATACTTGGGATCTTGTACCTTATATAAAATAAAGAAAATGTGTTTTATGTAAATGGGTGTATAGAACCAAGTATGCTTCAGATGGAAGTGTTGAAAGACATAAAACCTGGTTAGTTTCCAAAGGATTTTCTCAAGTTGAAGGGAATGACTATAATGAAAAAAAATTCTCCCATAGCCAAAATGAATTCCATATACCTTGTTGTAGATATTGATGCTCACATAAATTGGAGGTCTGTGAGATGGATGTTAAATCTGTGTTCTAGCATGGGAATTTACAAGAATAAATTTACATGGAACAACCTCTTGGGTATGTTCAGAATGACTCCAACCTTGTTTGTTGACTTAATATATATCTCTATGGTGTTAATCAAGTTTCTTAAGCTTTGTATGATAAAATGGATAGATTTCTTCCTGACATCGACTTTTCTGGATGTCTTCAAATTTCTGTGGTGAGGAGTTTCAAATTTATTTGTTGGATAATCCACAGTTGGTGTCATTTTTGTTGGATTTTAGAAAAACTTTTACAAGTGTCATTTTAGACAAACTTCTAGATGTCATTTTTATCCTAATTTCAATTAGTTGGTAGCATTTTGTATTTGACTCATACTCATCCTAATATTTCCTTTTATGTTTGTCTTGTTGCCTGGTATATGCAAACACCCCATGAGTGCCAATGGAAAGAAAAAAAAATGATATTTCGATATATCTAAGGTACAATTCATCTTAGGATACATTACAATTTAGGAGGAACTCCTTTGTTGGTTAGTTTCACTAATTTTGATTCGGACGGAAACCCTAATGATCGAAAATCTACTACAGGTTATGTTTCCAGTATTCATTGTCAGAACTATGTTGTCATTGATGCCAAGTGGTTTCATAGTGATGTGTTGTGTAGATGGATTGATGTGTATATGGATTGATGTATAGATGGATTGATGTGTTGTCATTGATGACAAGGTTGATCATTTTTGTATCCTTGATTCCATGTAGATAATCAAGGTTGATCATTGTTGTATCCTTGATTCCATGTAGATGATCAAGGTTGATTGATGTCATGTTAGTATACACTTGATCATGTTTGATAGGAAGTACCAAATGGATGAACTCCAAAGTGGTCCCCTTATGGTGAAATCCCTCACGGGAAGACGCTTTGTGAAGTCCAAATGGTTAAGTGGTTGAGCAGTCCTAGCAGTGTGGTTAAGGAACCCAAGTCTGGTTGAGTAATAATGTAATGAAGATCAGTGAATTTGCAGGTGAGACTATTCTATATGGATAGTAAATTTCGTGCCAATTCTGGTGATATGTGGTACTTCACGTAGTTCCTCACGGTTGAGGATATATGGCCTTCTGAAGTTGGAGAACCCTCATAAGTTATCTAGAAGCCCATAGAAGGTCAAAGAAGTCAAATTATTCTAGAAGTTCCTAGAAGAAATTGACTAGTCAAAGTGGTTAGTCATGGGTTAAGTAGTTGCAATAAGAAATAATTAAAAATAAATTAGTTGCAACTAGAAGTGGTGAGATTATTATTTGTGGATAAAGTGGTTGTAAGTGGAAAAAGTGGTTAGAAGTGGGTTAACCCTAAAAGAAGGAAGTTGGGTAAATTAGTTAGAATATAACCCCTAGAGGAAGCTACTTGGAGAAGTATAAATAAGAGAGCAAGGGTCTCTTAGAAGTGGATCTATTGAGCACATTGAATATCCATTATCTTGTGAAAGGTTTATTGAAGGTACCCATTAATACATTTGAAGTTACGAAGGAAGTTGAGGGTAAAGTCTCAAAGTTGCAGCAAACTCAAGTAATCCTAATCTCTTAGACATCCAGGAGTTGCAATGCAGTTAGGGCATGGACATTCGTGGGCTACAATGGAGGAAAGAATGGATACCTGCGAGATGTAGAAGGGAAAAACATGGATATGTAGAAGGATTTATGCAGTCTTGAGAAGTGATGTTCGGTCCAGGTTGTTGAGGCTGAGGTTGGTCTGTTTGTCTTAGGTATGAAGCATCAGATTAGTTACAGTGAAAAAGTCTGATTGTTATTTGTATGGTTTTTTTTATGGCTATTTCTTGTTATGATACGATGTATGCTTGACGCATACTTGGCATGGTTGGATATGGTGAGCATAACTCTTATGTATGGTACAGATATGCACATGTTTTATGGCATAGGTTGTTGATTATTTAGTTCATGATTCATTATTGATGTATCCCTTGATTCATGATAAAAGCATGAGATAGTATGTATATTAGTATACACTTGATGAATGGTATGGCACGTTTTTTTATGATTAGATGCAAATTTATGTGATAGTGACAGATTTGTGGCAAAGACAGTGAAGGTGACAGAGTTGTGATAGAAGTTGTAACAGTGAAATTGGAAGGGTTCTGAAAAATTTTGTGAGTTGCAGTCCATAGAGGCGTAGACATCCATGGGTTGTAGCTAAGAAGGGTGTGGATACCTGCATGTTGCAGTACATAAAGGTTTCAGACCTCTAGATAATATTTGACAGGTTTCTTTCTATCTACAAGATGGGTCTTGTACTTGAGGGTTGGATTCCTCACATCTCAATTGGTGTTGATATCTGCAAGTTGGGTCTTGTATTGAGAGTTGGTGATCTATTGGAGTTGGTGCTCTTTTCAGTTGGTGTTGATAAACCTCAAGTATTGTAGTCTCTTATAACACACA